>JASTWR010001960.1:0-29539 GCA_030770355.1 Harpagoxenus sublaevis | reverse complement strand
TTATATTTATTATTGAATTTTAAATGTATTCGGAGGTTTGCATAAATATCTACAATATCCTACATCTATGTGAATAAGCTTGCTTTTGACATTGCTTATGGGAACTATTGAGCTATGTACATAATCTTCTGATTCTAGCATGTACGATACTTTAAACGGGTTTGTTGCAAGTAATTGTAATTTTTGATATTTGCAAGTGGCATTTTCCTGCCGAAAATGTTCGATTAAAACCGATTAAAACATAATCCGTTTAATATCGCTTCGCGGATTATCCGAAATCATTACATTTTAATCCATACCCAATCAGCAGAAAATGTTTCTTAAATGTTTTTTAAATATTTATTTTTGATTAATTATACATTTTTACGTTTTTGTAAAAATAATACTTATTTAATGTTTATTTAATTAATATTAATTTTACATTAATTTTACATTAATTATTTATTTGAAATAATAATTTACAAAAGACATTTATTTTACGTTTATTTAATGTTTATTTAACGTTGATTTAATATTTGTTTTACATTAATAATTCATTTGCAATAATAATTTGAAAAAAACATTTAACATTTATTCAACATTAATTTAATATTTATTTTACATAAATTATTTCATTTACAATAATGATTTAAAAAAACATTTATTTAACATTTATTCAACATTAATTTAATATTTATTTTATATTAATTATTCATTTGCAATAATGATTTTAAAAAACATGTATTTAACATTTATTCAACATTATTTGATATTTATTTTACATAAATTATTTATTTACAATAATAATTTTAAGAAACTAAATAAAATCATTAACTTCGACCAAGCTGGCAGTCTTTATTTAAAAAGCACAACGCGTTTCAACCGAGATTCCGGTCCTTATCAAGTGCATATATTACATTAAACGCTTGCAAAACACTTCATTGTACACAATGTGGCAGCAATGGGTCTACGAACTAAAATACAAAAAAGTTTACGAGCTAGAGTAAAATGCGGAAAAAGTATAATACGAATTATAAAATAGCAAAAAGAGCACCGCTTACATGTTTTGTGTGTTCGAATTGTATAAAAGATATATAAGAGTCATATAAACAAGTGTGGTGTTCGATGGTGCGTTCACCTCAGATGACAACGAACGACTAAGTGAAAAACAAAGGTAGAGGTAACCGAAAGAGCTTACATTAAATTTATTATTTTGTCGTATATGCCCGGAAGGTTGTCGGTGTCCTTCTGTAAATTAATAGTGTTGTTATCTTTTTTAATAAACACCATTTCGGCGATCTCTCTCTAGCGTATTGCAAGGATTCCTTACTGACAAAAAACATATTAATTACGTTGATAGGTATATTTCTGACTCTTTTGACAAATGCAAAAAATTCTTAAAAAATAACGACGACCTTTTGGTCACAAAAGCCGATAAAGGCCAGGTTACCGTCGTCATTGATAGAAGTACATATATAGACCAAATGACTGACTTACTCAATGACCAGACAACATATAAAAAACGTAATGATGACCCTATCAAACGCTTAACAACCAAACTTAATAGTTTAGTTCGCTCATGGTATGATTCCGAAATCATTGATGAGCACACTTTCAAAAAGTTACGCAGCACTTGTGGCAATTTACCCAGATGCTACGGACTACCAAAGATCCATAAAAATGGATTTCCACTGCGTATTATTGTCTCCACTGTTGGTAGCCCATTATATAATATCGCTTGTTTTCTCCACAAGATTTTAAATGATACCATTCCTAAACCGCGTTCGTTTATGAAGGACAGTTGGTGTTTTGTTGAGAAAATTAAAAATTTGAAAATCCTGCCTGATGAAATTCTTATTTCTCTCGACGCCACTTCTCTTTTCACTAACATCCCAAAAGAGTTAGTCATGAAAGGCATTGAAAAACGATGGTGCTACATCTCCACAGCCACCAATTTCACCTTACAACAATTTTTGTACGCAGTTGATATTGTCCTTAGCTCCACCAGCTTTTGTTTTAATGGCATTATCTACGATCAAATCTTTGGTAGTCCCATGGGCTCTCCTCTTTCCCCAATCCTTGCCGACATAGTGATGGACGACCTTGAAACACATTGCCTCAAACTATTAAGTTTTACCGTCCCCATTTTCGGGAGATATGTTGATGACATCTTTGCAATTGTCCCACGGAATAAAGTTAATGACATGCTTGATGTTTTCAATAACTATCACCCGCGGCTGAGATTTACGTGCGAAACTGAGACCAATTGCTCTATTAACTTTTTAGACGCGACTGTTATTAGAGATAACGAAAATTTGTTAACAAACTGGTACAGGAAACCCACCTTCTCTGGACGTTACATTAATTTTTATTCAAGCCACCCCATTAACTACAAAGTCAATGTCGTATCTAATTTGGTCGACCGAGCGATTTTACTATCTAATGAGCGCTTTCACGAGTCAAATATACGCGTCGTTAAAGAAATCCTTGCCGACAATTGTTACCCGACTGATTTCTGCAACAAGTATATAAAACAAAGACTAATGCTCTTAAAACGCGGTGATTCGCGAAACGACAAGGTACACATAGAAAGACATCCTATTACCATCCCGTACATTAAGGATTGTAGCGAGAAAATTTGTAAGGCCCTGAGAAACAAAGGGTTCGACGTGGTCTATACTGTTCCTAAAAAACTTGACCGCATTATCAAAAGAGGGAAAGATACGTTGGAAAATGTTAAGCGTATGGAGCTTATTTACGAAATTGACTGCCTTAATTGTGATGCATGTTACATCGGACAGACGAAAAGAAATTTGGAGACTAGAATCAAGGAACATTGTGCCGATATCAAAAAGCATCCTAGCAAACATTCCGTTGTTAGCATGCACAAGACCTCTTGCAACCACGAATTTAATTGGTCTAGTCCCAAAGTTCTGCAAAGTGAAAAGCATTTTAAAAAGAGAGAGATCGCCGAAATGGTGTTTATTAAAAAAGATAACAACACTATTAATTTACAGAAGGACACCGACAACCTTCCGGGCATATACGACAAAATAATAAATTTAATGTAAGCTCTTTCGGTTACCTCTACCTTTGTTTTTCACTTAGTCGTTCGTTGTCATCTGAGGTGAACGCACCATCGAACACCACACTTGTTTATATGACTCTTATATATCTTTTATACAATTCGACACACAAAACATGTAAGCGGTGCTCTTTTTGCTATTTTATAATTCGTATTATACTTTTTCCGCATTTTACTCTAGCTCGTAAACTTTTTTGTATTTTAGTTCGTAGACCCATTGCTGCCACATTGTGTACAATGAAGTGTTTTGCAAGCGTTTAATGTAATATATGCACTTGATAAGGACCGGAATCTCGGTTGAAACGCGTTGTGCTTTTTAAATAAAGACTGCCAGCTTGGTCGAAGTTAATGATTTTATTTATTTTATTACTCACTGGCGAAGAAAAAGGATTTATCAATTTTAAGAAACATTTATTTAACATTTATTCGACAAAAATATAATATTTGTTATATTTATTATTTATTTGCAATAATAATTTAAAAAAACATTTATTTAACATTTATTTGACATTAATTTAATATTTATTTTATATTATTTATTTACTATAATAATTTGGACTTCCGTTTCCGGCACGTTGATGGTGACAGGTGTGCTTGCGTTGGAGTGAAAGATTGTGGTGAAAGTAAGACTGGAGAGAGCTGGGGAGGACGTGAACGGTGGAGCGGTAAGGTGTAAAGGTGCGAGAGGGCGGAGGTGATAAGGTTGTATAAGGGTGGAGGCGATAAAGAGGAGAAAAGATAATGAAAGTGACGGGTGAGAGGTTACTGGCAGTGTAGCGCGCACGAGCATAGGCTAGTCAGGATATAGAGGGGAGAGCTACTGAAAGGCAGTGTCGCGCAAGCGACCATAGGCTAGTCAGAATATAGAGGGGATAACTACTGAAAGGCAGTGTCGCGCAAACGACCATAGGCTAGTTAAGATATAGAGGGGATAGCTACTGAAAGTGTATTAAGTCATAGGATAGATAGCAAGAAAGAGCGGTAGATAAGGAAAAGAACGGCGGATGGAGACAGAGAGAGAAGCAGGAATAGAGAGTGAATTACAGGGAGATAAAGGAAAGAGGAGAGAGGGGAAAGGGGAGAAGAAAACGAGAGGCAGGCCAACAAAGGCGGTGGAGCTTGCCAAACAGAGAGGAAGAGCGAATAGTCTATCGGGATCGGTCAAAGAACTCATTCTAAAAAGGAAAAGAAAGGAATTAGAGGAAGAAGCGGCGGCTAGAGCGGAGAAAGAAATTCTCGAAAGATTCAACGAAACAACAAGGATTAACAGATCTCCGCCGACGAAGATTAAAAAAGAAGAAGAGGGTAAACGAAACATGGCGGCAGAGGAGATGTTAAAGGAGATATTAAAAAAATTAGAGGAACAAGAGAAAGAAAGGCAAAAAGATAAGGAAGAAAGGAAAAAAGATAAGGAGGAAATAAAAAACGAAATTAAGGGTCTAAGGGAGAAATTGAAAAGGAGCGAGGAAAAATGGGAGAAACAGAGGGATGCGATAGAAGAAAGGGTAAAAAAGATGGAGGAGAAGATAGAGAAAATAGAGGTAAAGGGCGCAGACGAGATCAATGGTAGGGAGTTGCTGGGAAAAATGAAGGAGATAGAGAGATATATGGAGATGACGGAGAGAAGAAGGAGGAAGAACAATATGATCGTGAAAGAAGAGAAGGTAGGAAACAACAAGGAAAGGAAAGAAAAATTTGAAAAGCTGGTGGAAGAATTAATCAAAACAGGAGGGATTATTAAAGAAATTCAAGATCTAGGGTATGGAGACAATAAAATGAGGCTGTTGAGATGCAAAAACTGGAAAGCCAAAAGAGACATTATGAAGAAAAAGAAGGAATTAAGAAAGAAATATGGAAGTTTTCTGGATGATGATCTCACAAAAGAGGAAAGACGGATACAAACAGAGATAAGAAGGATAGCACGAGAGAAGAAAGAAAAAGGAAAAAGAGTCACAATTGGTTATCAAAAGATATGGGAGGATAACAAAGAATGGAGATGGAACGAGATTAAAGGGAGGTTAAAGGAAAAGATTGGCTTTCATAGGGCTTAAAGAGAAGAAAGAGGACGAAGAAAGGGAGAAAGCGAGAGGCAAAAGAGGGAGGGAGGAGTCTCGGGAGGGGAACCGGGATGAGGGAAGGAGAGCAGAAGAAGGGCAGTGTCCTTCATATACAGAAGAGGAGGAAGAGGAGGGCAAAGAAAGTATAAGGGGGGACGAAGAGGAGAACGCAGGAGGAAAGGACGGAGAGGAAGCTGAGAGCTATGGAAATAGAATGAAAAAGAAAGACAAGAGAGAGGAGGAGACATGGAAGGTAGTATTCTGGAACGTGGCGGGCATAGCTAATAAGGATAAAGAGTTCTGGGATGGGATAAAGGAATGGGATGTAGTGATATTGATGGAGACATGGCTGGATGAGAGGGGTTGGGAGTGGATAAAAGAAAAGATCCCAAATGAATACAGATGGAGAGTGCAGATGGCGACCAGGAGGAACAAGAAAGGGAGGGCGAGTGGGGGCATGTTATTAGGAATACGGAGGAGAATTGAAGAAATAAATGAAGAAGGAAGAGTGGAGGAGGAGGAGGGAAAAATCGAATGTAAGATAAGAATCGGGGAAGAGATATGGAGAATAATAGGGCTATATGTGAAGGATGATATGGACAGGAAGCTAGAAGGCTTGAAAGATAGGACGGAGGAGGGAGAGAAGGGAGTAAGAACTTTAATAGGTGGAGACTTTAATGCTAGAACGGGTGAAGAAAGAGGTTGGGAGGTAGAGAACGAGAGAAGGATGGAAGGGGGAGGGAGGAGATCAAAAGACAAGAAAATAAATAGGGACGGAAGAAAGGTACTGGATTTCATTGAGGAAAGAGGTTGGATGATATTAAATGGAGGAGTGAAAGGAGATGAGGAAGGAGAATTTACGTACACAGGAGGGAGAGGCGAGACAGTTATAGACTACGTGATAGGGGAGGAGGAGGCCAGAGGAAGGTTGGAAAGACTGGAAGTAGGAGAAAATGTAGATTCAAATCATCACCCATTAATAGTATGGGTGAGGGGTGAGCTTGAGAATAAACAGGGAAGGAGAGAGGGAGAAAGAATAAGAAGGAGAGGATTATGGAACGAGGAGGGGAGATCTCAATTTAGAGAGAGGTTGGGGAAGATAGAGGGAGGAAAAGGAGAGCTGCGAGAGGATATAGAGGTAGGAATGGCAAGGATAAGGAGAGTAATAGAGGAGAATGAAAGCGAAGGAGGAAGAATGGCCTATAAGAGCAGAAGAGGATGGTGGGACGAAGAGTGCAAAGAGAAAAAAAGAGAGACGAGGAAAGAGCTGAGAAAGTGGAAGAAAGGAAAAAAAGAGGTGGAAGGATACAGAGAAGGGAAGAGGGAGTACAGAGAAATGTGCAAAAGAAAGAAGAAAGAGGAAAAGGAAAGGATGATAAGAGAAATAGGGGAAGCGAAAACGGAAGCAAAGGTATGGGAACTGATAGGTAGAGTAAGGAAAAGAAGGAAGAGGAGAAACGAAGAGATAAAGATGGAAGAATGGAAGGAGTACTTCATGGAATTAATGGGTGGGATGGAGAATAGGGTAACGAATGGAGAAGGGGGTGGGGGCAGACAAGAAGAGGAGGAGATAGAACTGGAGGAGGTAAGAAACGTAATAAAGAAATTGAAAACAGGAAAGGCAATAGGTAATGACGGGATACCAAACGAAGCGTGGAAATTCGGAGGAGAAGATATAGTGATATGGATATGGGAAATATGTAAAAGGGTATGGAGAGGGGAAGGGTGGCCGGAACAATGGAAAGAAGGGGAAATAATCCCAATAATAAAGAAAGGAGAAGGGCGAGAGGTGAAGGATTATAGAGGAGTAACAATTATGTCTTCGATGTATAAAATCTACACAGCGATACTAGCAGAAAGAATAAGGAGGGAGGTTGAAATGAAGAATATGATCCCCGATAATCAGGCAGGATTCAGAAAGGGAATGGGAACGATGGACCAAATATTCGCGCTAAACTACTTGATAAATAGGCAACTGGGAAAGGAGAAAGGAAAGATGACTGTATTCTACGTAGATCTAAAAGCTGCGTTTGACTCAGTGGATAAAGGAGTGCTATTTAGGGCGATGAAGGAGAGAGGAGTGAGACAGGGTTTGATAGACAGGGTAAAGGAGGTATTGAGAGAAACGAAGAGTAAGGTAAGACTAGAAAGAGAGAATGGGGGAACATTTTGGATGGCAAAGGGCGTGAGACAAGGGTGCCCACTAAGTCCGATACTATTCAATCTATTAATCGCGGACATAGAAGAGTATGTGAAAAAGGGGGGATGGGGAGGAGTAAAGCTGGGGGGGGGGAGAAAATCTACTCGCTAATGTATGCGGATGATATAGCACTGATGGCGGAGGAGAAACAGGACATGAGAGCGATGATAAGCAGGCTGGAGGGTTACCTGGACATGAAAGGTTTAACTTTGAGTGCAGAGAAATCAAAAATAATGAGATTCAGAAAGGGTGGAGGAAGGAAGAAAAAGTATGACTGGAGGTGAAAAGGAAAAAAGTTGGAAGAAGTGAAGGAATTCAAATACTTAGGATACACATTGAAAGAAAATGGAGGACAAGAGGCTCACATCAGAGAGAGAAGAAGGAAGGCAGCGAGGGTAATGAGGGAAGTTTGGGGGATAGGGAAAAGAATGTGGAAAAAGGATTGGAAAAGAAGGTTGTGGCTATACGACACCTTGGTTTGGACAGTGATGGGATACGGGGCAGAAATATGGGGATGGAAAGAAAGGAAGGAGGTAGAAGGCATACATGAAAGATATCTTAGATGGACATTTGGATTAAATTGGAGGACCCCAGGATATATGGTGAGAGATGAATTGGAGAGGGAGATGATGAGAGGCCGAGCTAGTAAGAGAGCTTGGAAATTCGAAAAGAAGCTAGAAGAGGGCAAAGGAGGGGGAATTGCGAGGAAATGTCTGGAGGAAATGAAAGAGAGATGGAAAGAGGGGAAAATAATAGGAAGGTGGGAGCAAGAAAGAAAGAGTTATCTGGAAGAGTTAGGGGTGGGAGCCGAAGAGGAGGAAGAATTGGAAGCCGAAAGTTTGGCGAGGAAAGAGATTTGGAAACAAAAGCAGGAAAGGGGTGAAAAGATAGCAGACTCGAGATACAATCGATGGTATAAATTTGTAAGAAAGGATGGGATACCGGAATATTTAAAGAAGGGATGGGAGGAATCGAGGTGGAGTAGGATTGCAAAGTTCAGACTTGGTAATGAAATTAGAGAAGGACTATATTGGGAGGAGGAGGAGAATAGAAAGTGTAGGATGTGTGGGAGGGAAGTAGAAACATGGGAACACGTATAGGAAGAGTGTATGAGATGGGAGAAGTGGAATGGGGAGGTGTGGCAGGAAGTGGTGGGGAGGTTGCTGGGAGAGGAGGGAGAGGGAGAGGAATGGATGAGGGCGATTGAGGGATCGAGACAGGAGGGAGGGAGGAGAATTGAAGAGATGGATGAGGGAAAGGTATGAATGGAATATCTGAGAGAATGGAACGATTGAAAAGACGCAGAGGAAACGGAAGTCCAGCCTTAGAGATAAGATAGTTGTAAGAGCAAGCGTATAGGCGAGCGAGCGTACAAGCGTAAGCGTAAGCGTATGGGCGAGCGAGCGTATAGGCGAGCGAGCGGGCGAGCGAGAGAGCATGGAAGAGAGAGATCGAGGCTAGGGCAGGTTAGGAAGCACGAGTATGTACAGGGTTGGGTACATCCCTTCAAAATGCCAATTGTAAAGGTTTGGGTACGTTCCTTAAAAACGCCCTTTAAGGCTTCTTTGGAGCAAATAAAGTACCTATTCTATTCTACTATAATAATTTAAAAAAACATTTATTTAATATTAATATTTACTTCAAATATTATTTAATAATAACTATTTAATTATAAGAGATCATCATTTTTCTGTTATCGTTTTGCTCTATAAATTATATGGCGGTAGGGGCCTATTGCACAATAATTTACAAGTTAATAATATTTTGAAGAAACTTTGTTTTTCACTAATATTATTAATTGAAAATTATTGTGCAATAGGCCCCTGCTGTCCGCTAAGAACATATGACGGAGCGAGCGCGGCGCGGCGCGACAGCTCGGACTTGCGAGCCGGGAATAGTACGGCTCGCGCTCAATATGCGGCGCATCGCCGAGCCCGTAACCCGTATTCAAGATTCAACATCGATCCCTATATAGGGAGACCGAACCTCTTTGCGAGGTTCTTCAGCGTTTGCAGGATCGCCAGTCAGAGCGTGCTCACTCTCCGGGCCTCTGATAAGTGTTGTAACCTATTTTTGAGGAGTGTGCTTTCTTGCGGCCTCCGTTTATACCTGCATTAAAACCGATTTAAATATTATCCGTAAAATAGAATTTCGGATTGCAACGGATTACTTTTCTCATCCTCTGACAGATTCACATCACATTAAAACTGATTTAATTATAACTTATAAAATCGTATAATTTCGGATTGAGGTGGATGTATATCACCCAACATTAATCCGCCTGAAGCGTACTAAATTCGATTTGACTATTTTCAATCAGTTTTAATACCGTATTTTCGGTGCAGAAATCCCGATTGATTCGGATTACTTTTTTTTTAATCGGTTTTAATCGACCATTTTCGGCAGGGATGTTTTCACTGTCGGTAAAATAGATTTCCTCTAAATAAATCGCGTTTGCGAGAGAGATCGATCGAGTCATCATCACACGCGTCAAAGTGAGTGATTTTAACGTGTCATGTCATATTAACACCGCAGGGAGGATTGATTCGAACAATCCTTTGAGCTTATAAATAAATCGCGTTCGCGAGAGAGAGCGAGATCGCCAGTCTCGAGCGTCTCCATAACAACGGAAAAAACAGCATGTTTATGTGCAGTGACGTGACTAACGTGTACGTCAGTTGGTGCGCGAGGCTGTGTTTATATTTATCGTAATGTTAAGCTCCTTGCGACTATCGTAACGCTCGACAGCTATAATCTCATTATATGAGAATTAAAAATCTGAAAATCCTGCCTGGAGAAATTCTTATTTCTCTTGACGCCACTTCTCTTTTCACCAACATCCCAAAAGAGTTAGTCATGAAAGGCATCGAAAAACGATGGTGTCACATCTCCACAGCCACCAATTTCACCTTACAACAATTTTTGTACGCAATAGATATAGTCCTTAGCTCCACCAGCTTCTGTTTCAATGGCATCATCTACGATCAAATCTTCGGTAGTCCTATGGGCTCCCCTCTTTCCCCAATCCTGGCCGACATAGTGATGGACGACCTTGAAACACATTGCCTCAAACTACTAAGTTTCACCGTCCCCAGTTTCGGGAGATATGTCGACGACATCTTTGCAATTGTCCCACGGAATAGAGTTAATGACACGCTTGATGTTTTCAATAGCTATCACCCGCGGCTGAGATTTACGTGCGAAACTGAGACCAATTGCTCGATTAACTTTTTAGACGTGACTGTCATTAGAGATGGCGAAAATTTGTTAACAAACTGGTACAGGAAACCCACCTTCTCTGGACGTTACATTAATTTTTATTCAAGCCACCCCATGAACTACAAAGTCAATGTCGTATCTAATTTAGTCGACCGAGCGATTCTACTATCTAATGAGCGCTTTCACGAGTCAAATATCTGCGTTGTTAAAGAGATCCTTGCTGACAACTGTTACCCGACTGATTTTTGCAACAAATATATAAAACAAAGACTAATGCTCTTAAAACGCGGTGAATCGGTAAACGACAAGGTACATATAGAAAGACATCCTATTACCATGCCGTACATTAAGGATTGTAGCGAGAAAATTTGTAAGGCCCTGAGAAACAAAGGGTTCGACGTGGTCTATACTGTTCCTAAAAAACTTGACCGCATTATCAAAAGCGGGAAAGATCGGTTGGAAAATGTTAAGCGTATTGAGCTTATTTACGAGATCGACTGCCTCAATTGCGATGCGTGTTACATCGGACAGACCAAAAGAAATTTGGAGACTAGAATCAAAGAACATTGTGCTGATATCAAAAAGCATCCCAGCAAACATTCCGTCGTTAGCAAGCACAAGACCTCTTGCAACCACGAATTTAATTGGTCTAGTCCCAAAGTTCTACACAGTGAAAAACACTTCAAAAAGAGAGAGATCGCTGAAATGGTGTTTATTAAAAAAGATAACAACACTATTAATTTACAGAAAGACACGGACAACCTTCCCGTCATATACGACAAAATAATAAACTTAATGTAAGCTCTTTCGGCTACCTCTACCTTTGTTTTTCACTTAGTCGTTCGTTGTCATCTGAGGTGAACGCACCATCGAACACCACACTTGTTTATATGACTCTTATATATCTTTTATACAATTTGACACACAAAACATGTAAGCGTTGCTCTTATTGCTACTTTATTATAATTCTGATTATACTCTTTCCGCATTATACTCTAGCTCGTGAACTTTTCTGTATTTTAGTTCGTAGACTCATTGCTGCCACATGGTGTACAATGAAGTGTTTTGCAAGCGTTTAATGTAATGTATGCACTTGATAAGGACCGGAATCTCGGTTGAAACGCGTTGTGCTTTTTAAATAAAGACTGCCAGCTTGGTCGAAGTTAACGATTTTATTTATCTCATTATATGAGTTGACTAAACTTGAACTCGGAAGATTGTGACAATTGTCTAGCGTTATAACAGTATAACCTAACATGTTAGCCTTCTCGACGCGCGAAGAAAAGTGTGTTTATAGTTAGATATATTAACATAGATATATTGTTTACGACAGCTTTTTTGCTTACGACCACGATTGCAGCATTACAATGGATCGTAAGCTCATTACGACGATCGTAACGTTCTTCGTGACAGTTATTGTATGAATTATTAAGGTGCGTCTACATCTATCGTAACGCTGCGATCGTGGTTGTAAGCAAAGAACCTCTCGTAAACAATATATCTATGTTAATATATCTATCTATAAACACTGCACTTTTCTTCGCACGTCGAGAAGCCTGACAGATTAGGTTATTGTTGTAACGCTAGAACAAGTGTCGTTATCGTCAGAGTTTAAGTTGCAACTCATCGATGAGGTTACGATAACTGTCACGACGATCACAATCAATTATTATCGATCATTGGATAGTCGGTGAAAATTTCATGGTAAGTTTTTAATAAATTACTTAAAAAGTTAGAATACTTTAGTATATTGTATTTTCGTGTTGTTAAAAAAATATTATAAATTATTATTACCTTCTTTCTTTTTGCAGGAAAGATTTTTATAATATAGAACTACGGATGTGTATATATGTATATAGAACTGTCATGTAGTGACACGCGGGCGTGTCAATAACATACGATAATAAGAGTAATTATATAAATAGGATATCGTGTGTGAGAAGAAAACACGCGAATATTTATTACTTGACTCTTCTATTTATTTCTATCTCGACGAAACTAGAAAAATGACGGATGAGCGGAATTTTCGTTCGCAGTATTATGAGAAAGTAAAGTCATCTAAGTTCCATTTGCTCTTCAAATCGAAGCAACAATTATATACTACTATATAAGAATACTTGGAAATGCACGAAAAGGATTTAAAACATTTATTAGTTTATAATAAATTTCAAATCTTAATAACGCGTATATCGTGATTGCCAGTACCGTCGATTAAAATTCTCAATTTGGTTAATAATCACTGGCGAAGTTAATGTGTTACTTATTCGTTTGAATTTACACCGTTGACTGAAATATCGGTGTTCCATCTTATTATTATTATTACTTAGTCACCTTAATATGTATTATTGCGACAAATATTATCACAGCCTCAGTGGTCGAATTGGCACGACACCCGCACGGTATACGGGAGGTTCCAGGTTCAAACCCTGGCTGAGGTAATATTTTTCGCAATAATTTCTTTCAATCGGGGGGTAGGGGATTTTTAATTCTCCAACGAAACTGTGTTTTAAAGTCTGACAAATCGGTTGGCACGCAGTTTAGTAGGTTGGAAATTCGTGTACTTGGAAATACACGAAAAGGATTTGAAACATTTATTAGTTTATAATAAATTTCAAATCTTAATAACGCGTATATCGTGATTGCCAGTACCGTCGATTAAAATTCTCAATTTGGTCATAATTTTAATTCATATTTTTATGTCATGACATAATATTAATGTATTTTTGTTATGTCGAAACATAATAATATAATTGCAGGAATAAAAATTATGTAAGCTGTCATAATAATTCAATGAATGAAAAATATGCTACAACATAATAAAAATTTCGGTGAATAAAAATTATGCCATGACATAATGAAAATTGAAAATTAGAATTACGTGTTTTCTGCTATTTTAATCCTAGATTTTATATTAAATTTTAAATTAAAAGAAATTTTTATTATGTTAAGACAGACCTCGGCAAGAAATGCACTTCTCGGCCGATTTTCAACTGGCTCCGCCTAGCGTTGTTCCCCTTACCTCGCCGTCCCGCGCGCAGCCTACGAGTCGCTCGAGGCTCAGGACCGTAAAAATATGTTTACAATAGCTTTCTACGTCACCCGTGAGGGACTATTGTTAACGCGTTTTATTTTGAAGTGTATCCCCTGTAAGCCTAATCCACTGATGACGTATACGACTTTTTAACCAATTAAAGCATAATTAAAGAAATTAACAAGAAATGAAGAAAATTTAGGTCAACTTTCGGAACTTTTTACAGCTAGCGGGAACGTCGATTTACATATTAGATGTAGCCTCATAAGACGCGGTAAAGAATCGTCGCTTAAAGAACATTTTTCACTTTTTATAAATTAAAGAACCTTCTGACGTCATGTACATATTTTTCGTTATGTCTTGACGAGAGCACCGATATTCGACACACGAGTCAACTGAGTATTTTTACTCGAATCGTACAAGACGATTTCTCGTGTGTTGAGGAGCTTTTAAATTTCGTCCCTTTACATACCACGACGATGGGTCTTGATATTTTTGTAGCAGTTAAAGAATCGCTTAAAAAAGTTGGCATCAATTTTAATAAATGTTCTTCAATTGCAACTGATGGCGCGAGGGCTATGACCGGTTTAAAGATAGGATTTGCCGGACAATTAAAGCAGCAAAATATTAATATCCCCCTTGTACATTGCATAATCCATCAAGAAGCACTAAGCGGCAAAGTTGTAAAACTGTCAACAGCTATGGAGACTGTGACAAAAATAATTAATATAATTAAAGGTGGACAAAAGTTCCTTAGTCCATCGAAAATATAAATTATTTCTCGAGTAACATAATACTATTCACACAGATGTCCCACTTTATTGTTCAGTACGTTGGCTTAGTGCTGCTAATTGTTTGGAAATATTTTTTGCCATAAGAAAAGAAATCCTCCTTTTCTTGCAAGAAATAAACAATCCTAAATTTTAGGAATATATAGTCATTTTGCAAGATATCACATTTCTCTGTGAACTTGTCTTCATTACTGACATGACTAATCAACTTAGGCTTCTCAATTTAAAGCTGCAAAGACCAAATCAAAATAATTCCCAATTAGTTAGTCATGTCGATTCTTTCCAAAGGAAATCACAGTTATTCAAATTTTATTTAAATAATAATAATTTTCACTTTTTTCCTTCTTGCCAGATTCTTATCAAAGAACACGGCTGTAACTGTAATTTCAAGGAATATCAGTGGATTAAGCCTACAGGGAATACCACTTAAAAAAAAAAACGTGTCAACAATAGTACTTCACGGGTAACGTGGAAAGTTATTGTAAACATATGTTTACGGTCCTGAGCCTCGAGCGACTCGTAGGCTGCGCGCGGGACGGCGAGGTAAGGGGAACAGCGCTAGGCGGAGCCAGTTGAAAATCGGCCGAGAAGTGCATTTCTTGCTGAGGTCTGTGTTAAGACATAATATTTATTGAGAATTTTCATTATGCACATAATTTTAATTCTTGAATTTTTATTATGTCTATAATAGAAATTCAAGAATTAAAATTATGTACATAATTAAAATTTGTGAATTACAATTACGTACATAATAGAAATTCAAGAAATAAAATTATATGTCTACATAATAAAAATTTGGGAAATAGTTACATTAGATTAGAATAGATACTTTATTTACCCCAAAGGGGCCTTAAAGGGCGTTTTTAAGGAACGTTCCCAAACCTTTACAATATTAATCACCCCCTTAGACCGGCCTGGCCATGTGCGACCCTTTACATCCTATTTCCTCCCTCCCATCCACGAACCCTCTTTCCATCCCCCTTCCCTTCCCTCCCTCCATCCCGTTCCCCAGTCCTTCCTCTGTCTGCTTCACGCTTCCTCAGTCGGGACCCATTGCTCCTCTACATCCTTCTCCTTTGCCTTCCATTCCAATTTCCATCCCTCGTCTTTCTTCCTCTTGTCTCCTCTCCCTCTGCTTTCCTCTACGTTCTGCTCTCCCTGTCTCTGGCTCACTCCTTCTCTCCTATCGCCCTACATACAGAAAAACAGAACACATAGATTACTTCTTTGCCTGTCCTCTCCCTCTCTCCTCCTCTCCGCCCTTGACTCTCCCTCCTCCTCATTCTCTCTCCTCCTCAGCCTCCTTCTCTTGATTTTGCTCCTTCTTATCTCGCCTTTTTTCTTTCATTCCTATCTCCATCCTCTCAACACCTCTTCCATCCTGTCCTATTGTCATTCCTTCTCGCTGTTTCCCGTCTTTCGCGCACTCCCGCCGCTGTTCTCAATCACTCACTCTCACGTCTTTCCTCCTCTCTTCTCTTGCCTCCGATCCTTGCCTCCACCGACTTGACTTCCTCCATTTTCACTTTCAGATTTTCCTCCTTCCTTCCTCCTTGCGTTTTTTCTAACCTCTCAAACATCTGAACTGCTCTCTTCCTCTTTCTGCCCTCTCACTTTCTTCCGTTTTCTCCCTGTACACACTCACTCCTTTATTTCTTTCTCTCTCTATCTTTATTATCTCGTTTCTCTTTCTTACCAGATCCCGCGCCTTTCTCTTCTCTCCCTCCAACTTTCTCTTCTCTCTCTCATATTGTTAGTAGCACCTCTTCTCATTCGCCCCGTCTCTCTCTACCTCTAACCTCCCTCTCTCTACCTCTTCTATCTCCCTCTCTTATGCCTTCCCTCCGCCCGGCCTTTTCACCCCTTCTCTCGCTCCCTCGTCCTTCCGGTTCGGCTTTCTCTCACTCTCTCGGCTCTCTTCGCCACCTCCTCGTTCTCCCCTCTCTCTCCTTCACGTTCCTCCGCTCTTGCTTCTTGCTTCCACCTTCACTTTACCTTCCTTATCTCCTCGATCCCAGACCACAATGGGACGGGAGACCCGAAAAAGTGGCCAAAAGTCGACTTCAAAAATCAAACCAGATACATTTTTTATCTTTATGTAGACAACATAAAGTACTTATTTTAAAAGTTTTATAACAAATAAAAGCCCCCCATTTATTTGATAACGATTTGAAGTCAATATTTTGAATGAAAGAATAACGAATTATTCATTCAATTAATTAATTATTTATGATGTATTTACCAGAATTTTGAAAATTTTTTCGCTTTATTACATTACTTGCACATTGACTATTCATGAAAAATGCCTGTACTTCAGAAAAAAAAGGAAGTAGAATTCCGAAACATGAGAATTGTATATTATTATCGGATTTTCGAACATTTTGCTTTTTTCCGAATCGCGGCAACTTGCGGCAATTTATCCGATCAAGAAAATCAAGGTATCATTGGATTCCTCAAAATATGCGCTTGAAGAAAAATCGGCTCACTTTTTCTCGAATTCATATTCTTCGAAGAAATTCGTCATTGAACGGATCGCAAGGCATCGATCAGCACGCGCACGCCACAGTAAGCTGGGAGATCCGAAAGAGTGGCCAAAGTCACCTAATCTTTTTCAAACCTGTACTCTATAGGTTTTTGGGGTCGCTGATTCCGAATCTGATGTCAAAAATTGCAAATTCAAAATGGCGGATCCAATATGGCGATTAAAACTATTCTTTTGGATCGAATATGTATGAAAATTGGTACTAAAGGGTTTTTGGGATCGCTGATTCCAAATCTGGTGTCAAGAACAATAAATTCAAAATGGCGGGTTTAACATGGCGGACGAGAAGTGCAAAGAAAAAAACAATTGTTAAGCAAATTTTTTATCAGAGATTTTTGAGGACGCCGATTACAAATATGATATTCAAATTTTTTAATTTAAAATAGCGCGGCGTCTAATGGCAGAAAGTGGCTGTTTACCCGAAAATCGGATAGTGGGGATACGCACACAAAAAGAAAGCACATATAGGTGCTTGGAGCTCACACATACATGCCTTCTCTTCGTTCGCGTATCCCCACCGCGCGCCGGCTTTTGAGTGGCTCTCGATCTGGCGACACTGGATTCCCCACTACCGGCTACCCGACTTTCGGATGAGCCGCATTTTCATTCTGACAACACTTGCACTGCACGGCGCCAACGAGCAAAACGCAGCGAAAGGTTTCTGATGTCTAGATATTCTAGTACTCTAAATAGTGGTATACCCGAGTTGTTACGTAATGCGTAACGGTATGCCATTCTCATTGGAAAAATCACACCTTAATGTGCTCAATACAATTTAAGTACTGAGTTTCAAGAACCGATAATTAATGTTAATTTCGGTCGCCGAATCCGATATTGGATCCGTCATTTCGAATTTACAGTTCTTGACATTATATTCGAAATCAACGACCCGAAAACCTCTTAGTACCGACTTGCATATTCGATCCAAAAGGGTAGTTTCGGTCACCATATTGGATCCGCCACTTTGAATTTACAGTTTTTGACATTATATTCGGAATTAGCGACCCCGAAAACCCCTTAGTACCGACTTTCATGCATATTCGATCTAAAAAAATAGTTTCGGTCGCCATATTGGATCCGCCATTTTGAATTTACAATTTTTGACATCAGATTCGGAATCAGCGACCCCGAAAACCCCTTAGTACCGACTTTCATGCATATTCGATCCAAAAAGGTAGTTTTGGTCGCCATATTGGATCCGCCGTTTTGAATTTACAGTTTTTGACATCAGATTTGGAATCAGCGACCCAACAAACCTATAGGGTACGTGTTTGAAAGAGATTAGTTTACTTTATTAATTTTGGCCACTTTTTCGGGTCTCCCGTCCCACTGTGCAGCCGTGCAAGTACGCGGCGCACCATTTCTTCGCCATTGACACGCGCGATTCCACGTGCGTTCCTACACCGGCGCCTCGGCGTCCCGCCGTGGTGTCAGCCCACGGCCGACACCCAGCGCCGCCTCGGCTCTTCCACCGCTCCCGTCACGCCGCAACTCACCGTCCAACCAACAGCGCCACTGCGAAGCCGAGGCACTCTTTCTCCTCTTGCGTCTCCGTCCCCTTGCCCTCCTCTCCACGTCCTAACCTCCAAATCTACCCTTCCGATTACCCGCTTCCATTCTCCTTCTGCACCATCCTCGACGCTTCCTCCATGTCCTCGACCTCCTCTGTATCTCCTCCACTTACTCCACCACTCTACCTCATCCTCTCGGCTTCTTTCCTTCCCAAAAAACACCTTTCCCCAATCCTCTCCACTCCGGGCCGACCGCCCGCTCCGCCCGCCGAACCGGAAGTGGGGAAATAGTTACATAATGTACATAATTGTAATTCATGAAAAATTTTTATATCATAACATAAAATAAATTCAGAATTAATATTTTCTCTAGACATAATTTTAATTCTGCATTTTTAATTATATAATGGCTTAATAATAACTCGATGAATTATAAGTATGTCTAATAATAATTTCTTTTCCTTGAGTAGCAATTAAATTTGGTAGAATTTTTATGATGGTAAATTAAATAGCAAAACGGCGTGCCACAGAGATTTATACTTGCATAAAAACATTTATTTATTTATTACATGTGTTCAAAATGTTCTCCTCCCAATTCTATACAAAGACGTGCCCGTCGAATTAAATTTGTTCCAGCATTGTGGATTATTTCGGGAATAATAGAAGCAATTGATTCTATAATCCGTCCTTCTAACTCCTCCCGATTGTTTATCGGATTACGATAAACATATTCTTTCATGTATCCCCAGAAAAAAAAGTCCATCGGCATAATTTAGCATAATTTTAATTCATTGAATTATTATGACAGCTTACATAATTTTTATTCCTGCAATTATTATTATGTTTCGACATAACAAAAATACATTAATATTATGTCATGACATAAAAATATGAATTAAAATTATGACGACATAAAAGAAATTCCACATCAGGCTGTATCTTTCTCTGTGTATGGCACGCCGTTTTGCTATTTATTAATAAGATTGTTGTATTTTGAATTAATTTTATGTCGACATAATTTTAATTAATTTTTATTATGTTATGACATAATAGAAATGGTTCCAAAAAACTATTTATTTTAGTTTAAATCAATTGTTAATTTTTTTTTTTGATTAAAAAGATTTTATTAATAAGTAGCAAAACAACGTGCCATAAATCTCGTAGTATGGCGTATAAATGTAATTTATCAATAGAAATTGTACTATTTCTCAACAAATTTCGCGTTCGTATAAACATAATTTTTATTATGATGAGCGCAAGAGCATCCACTATGACTGTGCGATGTATCGTCCCTGAGCGCGCGAACTTCGGACTATCTGATTCGTCTACTGTAAATGCTTTTTATTTGAAAAGTATTATATTCTCGACATTTTCGTATTAGGATTTTCGTTTTATTTTTAAGTCAGGAATATGTCAGTAAAATTTCGGTCGCGAGTTGTGGTACACCCTGTATATATATATACAGAGTGTATCATTTTAAGTGATTCAGCTGAATAACATGAAAAATTGCAATGTAATCAAAAAATGTTTTAGACAAAAGTCGTATGGTTTCAAGGGGGACATAAGATGGTGGCAATGATTTGACCTTAGATGGTCGTTTGAAGCTGACGTAAACGTTACCTCCAATTTCTTACATGCAACCCCCTATATTGTAGTATATCGTTTGAAAGGGCATAAAATAAGAAAATTTTTGGCGCTAACCAGAGGTTAATACGTTGACCCGTTCGGGAGTTATTTAAGGTCAAAAATTGACTTTTTCCAACTTTGACCTTAAATAACTCTCGAACGGATTAACGTATTGACCTCTGGTTTGCGCCAAAATTTTTCTTATTTTATGCCCTTTCAAACGGTAAACTACAATATGGGGAGTTCCATTTCAAATTTTTGAGTTAGAGCACCCTGGGACACTAAAAAATTTTAAGTAAAACTCCCATATTGCAGTATACCGTTTGAAAGGGCATAAAATAAGAAAAATTTTGGCGCAAACCAGAGGTCGATACGTTAATCCGTTCGGGAGTTATTTAAGGTCAAAGTTGGAAAAAGTCAATTTTTGACCTTAAATAACTCCCGAACGGGTCAACGTATTAACCTCTGGTTAGCGCCAAAAATTTTCTTATTTTATGCCCTTTCAAACGATATACTACAATATAGGGGGTTGCATGTAAGAAATTGGAGGTAACATTCACGTGAGCTTCAAACGACCATCCAAGGTCAAATCATTGCCACCATCTTATGTCCCCCTTGAAACCATACGACTTTTGTCTAAAACATTTTTTGATTACATTGCAATTTTTCATGTTATTCAGCTGAATCACTTAAAATGATACACCCTGTATATATATATATATATATATATATATATATATATATATATTACTAGCTGGTTACCCGGGCTTCGCCCCGGAGGACCTCTCGCCCCATTGTAGACATCAGTTAGTACATAGACAACAGAGGAAATGACAATACGATGAAGAAATTTAAATCTGAAGCGATAAAATTGGAGCAAAAGTACGAACAAACACTAACATAATTTTAATTCATCTTTATTATGTCATGAGATAATATTGTTCATTACAATCAAACGAAAGTTTATTGGAGTCAAAATCGATTTCAGCCGTTGCGTCAAAGAATGCGGTAATCCGACTGTCAAAGTTATATTTGACGATGTATGAACGAAGGAAAGTTATTTAAACCAGCGAATCGTTTGTATATTGAACAGTCTTTTTATTATAGCAGAGAATGCTGTACAGATATTGAGCGTCGAAGTTAACGAAACAGAAATAATTTGTTAAAGCAGAGAATAGTTGGTATATGAAAAGTACATATTTATATGTACGATGAATAGTTGTTATATAAATATGTACTTTTTATATACCAACAATTCTTTGCTTTAACAAATTATTCTTGCTTTGTTAACTTCGACGCTTAATATCTGTAGCAGAAATAATTTGTTAAAGCAGAGAATAGTTGGTATGTGAAAAATATATGCTTTGTAAGTTAAAGCGAGGTCCACTCTGTACAGGGTTGGGAGGGGGGATGCGAAGGGGGCCGCGGTGGCAAACACAGCAAACGGAGAACGACGTTTCTTAATTGTAAATTTTCAGCTTCGAGTTTTGCATCGCAATATCTCCGCTTGTAGGGCACGTAGCGGAAACATAAAAACACTTTTATTATACGAATTTAGTCCAAGCTATCCATTAAGCCTAGTTGGAACTTAATCCGTTCGCTAGTTATCGAGATCTCAAAATCTCGGGTACTCGCAACTCGTTGCGTCGCGTTAATAGAGCCACGGCGGTCTCGCTTTGCGCGTACTTGGCGCGAGACACTACTGTGTCTCTTGATTACTTTGATTTTTTCAAGGCAGATTATCAACATAAATTATAATTTTAAACAATAAGCAAAACCCGTTCGTAATTACCCTAGCTACGATTCGGCATTGCCCCGCGTGCGGCGGGTAACTCCAAATGGCAAAATTTTGCGTTTTGTTTAAAATTGTTCATGTTGAAAATTTATAAATATTATTGTAATTTAAAGCCAAAAAACTGGAATATTACTTGAAATAGACTTTTATAATTGATAAATAATCGTCAGCTTTATTTAACTTTTCCCTTAGATGTTCGCAATTCTTCCATTCTCCCATACCCTTAAAACTATTTTCGTTAATAAATTTATTGTGGAATAAGTCGGTATTTGTAAGCAATAACCAAGTCAATATCTCATCGGGTCTAAGAGATATTGAAAAATCCGTAAAAATATATTTTACCCTTTTTTACCCCCTTAAAAGTCGAATTTTTAAAAATCTCTTCTTAGTGGGAGCTTACGTCATAAAAGAAATGTACCTACTCCCCAAATTTCATGTTTTTACGTTCAGGGGTTGGGCTGGGCGTTGATGAGTCAGTTTACGGTAATTAAATACCGTAGCAAAGTACATAATTTAGCAAAATTTGTGTTTTTTTACGTTTGCAAAAGACATTACGTTTGTCTTAGACGGTAAAAGGTATAATGTTTATAAGAGAGACAACAACATATGGTTGTAAAAGACACCATGTCTGTAAGAGACACTATGGCCGGTATTTATAGTCGGATCTTATATTTAAGACCGTCTTACGTACAATCTTAAGATGTAATGAACCAATCACACAGCCGTATTAGCGTCTTAAGACATTACTTAAGACAGTCTTAAAATAAGATCCGACTATGAATACCGGCCTATGTCTGTAAGAGATTCTGTGTCTGTAAGAGACACCATGTCTGTAAAAGTTTCTGTGTCTGTAAGAGACACCATGTCTGTAAAAAATTCAGTGTCTAAAAAACTACCCGCCACACGCGGGGCAATGCCGTAGCTGGGGTAATTACAAACGGGTTTTGCTTATTGTTTAAAATTATTATTCATGTTGAAAATCTATAAATATTAATTACTGTAGTTTAAAGTAACTTTTCGATTTAAAGTAATCAAATAACTGGGATATCATTTAAAATGAAGACTTCTATAGTTGATAAATAATCGTCGGCTTTATTTAACTTTTCTCTTAGATGTTTGCAATTCTTCCACTCTCCCCTGCGGCCCTTAAAATTATTTTTGTTAATAAATTTATTGTGGAATACGGAAGCAAATGTTATTTTTTTAAAAATAATTGTTGGGATGAATATAACAACCAAAAAAGTACTATTAATTAATTAATTTACAGGAGATACGAAGGGTTCTATAATTCACCCCTAAATCCAGATTTATCCCTTTAGAGGTTGATTAGGGCAAAATCCTGAAATATGTTTTCGAGCATTTGTATGGGTGACCTTCGTAAGCAAGAACCAAGTCGATATCTCATCGGACCTAAGAGATATTGACGAATCCGTGAAAATATATTCTACCCCTTCTCACTCCCTTAGGGATTGAACTTTTAAAAGTTCTTAGTTGGTGCTTACGTCATGAGAGGAATACACCTCTCGAATTTCATGTTTCTAAGTTCAAGGGTTTGGGCTGGGCTTGATGAGTGAGTCAGTCAGTGAGTGAGTCAGTCAGGACATTTGTCTTTATATACATATATGAAATAACTCGGGAAAACATCCCCAACAACATATTAAAAAATAAACCAAATCGGAGAGGGAGTCGCTTTTATGCCTAAATACCTCCTTTCTCAGCTTGTATCTCCGAAGCTATTTGAGTCCGACCCTTATATATGTATATATGAAATGACTCGGGAAGACATCCCCAACAACATACTAAAATATCAAGCAAATCGGAGAGGAAGTCGCTTTTATGCATAAATACCCATGTTTTAACTGGTTATGGAAACAGGAACATTTTTTATGTAAATACTGAATATAATTAAATTTGATTTTTTGAAAGAAATATGGCATAACGGCAATTATGTTTCTAAGAAGAAATGTGAAGAAAATTTTATATTTCATAAATTTTAACAAATTTTTAACGCTCTTTTACGTGAAAATATCTATTTTATTTTACTAATTACGTGCCGTTAAAAACAATTGTGAAGTATGTGATTAATTTTTTTTATGTATGCCCTTCTTAAAAAATGTGGAAAAAATCGAGAAATTTGGTAACGCTGGGGACAAAGGTGTAACAAACACAGGGGGTGTGCCGGCCGACTCCGGTACATTTTTCTCTTGTGTGGAACGTTCAAAGTGTCTGAAAACACTGATTCCGTATTCTAGGCAGTGAAAAGTATGCTCTATACAAATTTCAAGCGGAAAGCTATAAATTTATTGGGTCCAATTTGTATACAAGTTCGCGTTATTATAGCAGAAAAACGAAATGCTTTAGGTGTCTGATGTTAATAAATCCATCAATAACATACCCAAATCAATTAACCTTTCTAATATCAGACGTATTGTAATTTTGTCGCCTCTTTTTTTTCAATAGTAGACATGGCGCCCCCCTAAGACGTACCGATCCCGAACGTTTGAAACCCCCTAATCCAGTCCAGGGTCACCCAATCTATCGATTTTACATGATTTTAAACGGGAAGCGATGACATATGGTTTTGGTCATGGGCTCCCGTACTATTAGTAAGGAAGAACGGGGAAATTGGCACCAGTTAAGGAAAAAATATTAATAAATATGTTATAATCACCAAATATTTATTTGAACTTTTATCAATGAAATTGTGGAAACATCAAGCTTCAATATGGCATACAACAGAATTTTTCAATTGTAGTAGAAACATACAAAAAAACACATTTTTTTAAATGGAAAAAACTCATTACCCCAGGCATCGGGCAATGAGAACCACCTTATGGGTAATGAGATCCATTGCTAATGGGGAATATTTTTAAGTGCGTATTAAAGTATTTAAATGGAAACTTATTAATAATAATAAAAGAAATGTAAAAAATAAGTTTTGGATCATCTTTTAACCTTTTTATCATTTTATAATAGTTTGTATAAATAGTTTTAGTTATGTAAGACCGTGGTTTTAGTATATTACTTTTTATAAATACAAAGGTCGCAAATAAAAATGTTTGCTTTCTTACAATCTATACGCAGTCGGCATGAGCCTACTTTCCACAGCTTCTACAACGAAACCAGAGCTCATTATCCTTCCCAACGTCAAAACATACAAGACATTTGTTCGATCCTGGATCCTCAGGGGTAATTGGAGCCAGTTCTAAATACTCCGACTCGGTTAGTTCTAATTACCCTCATTGGTGTAACTTTTGGTCAGCAAATAAAAAAATAACTACTGATAAGATTTTTTTAATTTTTAATGTTTTGTCAATAAAGGTAACCTACGACACTAATATAAAGAAAGAGTTTATTCAATTAGTAGAAAATATAACTACTTACTTGCTTAAGCAAATGTCAATGAAAATTGTAACAAAGCGAGCGAAAACACAACGTGAGTTTTCCTGAGCAAACGAAGCGAAACTGATGGAATATTTGACTGGCACGGGGGGCGGTGTTCGACAGTCGCTCACACGCGGGTTCGAACTTTTTACGCGCAAGTTATTTTATTTCTTATTACCCCGTGGTGCCAATTCCCCCGTTCTCCCCTATATATCACGGTATGAGCAAACAAATAATGCCAATAAATATTTAAATTAATTTGTAAATGAATTTATCCTCCTCTCTGTAAAGGGCATAATTGTTTTTTCAATAAAAGATATACTGTTGTTCTTAACGCTATATTATGTAATGCTATAGCCAAATCATTTATAACATACACGAAAGGGCATATAAGATATTTTTCATGTTCAAAATGTACACGCAAAAGATGACGTCGTACGCTTAACTAAAGTCATTTTTGCAGAAACTTACAGTACAAATTATATACACATTCAAAAATAGAAAACCTCTAGAGGCTATTGAATTCCGTCGATTTTTGCTCTATACCAGATGTATATTTATGAAAACAGTATAATATCTCTCATTTGCTATAACCATTTCTTTTCTCTTAGTGTGCTGTAAGGATCTTAACCGATCCGCAAGTATATTTGACATTCAATGATTATGCAAATTTATTATTATTTCGGTTTGTTTCAAATGATTTTACATTTACGGTAAAAATATTTTTCCTATAAAGTATATCTACAATCTTTTATATCTCACCAATGTTGCAATGATATAAAAACTGTTGAAAACTGAGATAACTTTTCTTGTTTTAAATATAAAAATCATATGCAGAAAATTAAAGAGAAACTGCATCATCAATTAAGAATACTTTTACAGGAGTTTTCAAACCGTGCGTGAAGCATTACAACTTCCAATTCGAACGTTTAAAAACTTGCACATTGCTTTGTCATAGTTTCTAAGTGAGCAAGTAAAAACTTGCACATTGCTTTCTCATAGTTTTTAAGTATACAAATTAGAAACTTGCACATTACTTCCTCACAATTTTTAAGTATTCAAATTATAAAGCACATTGCTTAATCAACATTTTATTTCGCTCATAAAACTTCCTTTATGAGAAAGCCAAATTTTTTCTTTGATGCATAATTATTAGTGGATATTTGTTAATTTGGCTTCCTCATAGAGGAAGCTTTATGAGCGAAATAAAATGTTGATTAAGCAATGTGCAAATTTATAATTTGAATACTAAAAAATTGTGAGAAAGTAATGTGCAAGTTTCTAATTTGTATACTTAAAAACTATAAGAAAACAATATGCAAGTTTCTACTTGCTCACTTAAAAACTATGACAAAACAATGTACAAGTTTCTACTTTCACACTTAAAAACTGTGAGGAAGAAATGTGCAAGTTTCTACTTGCACACTTAAAAACTATGAGAACGCAATGTGCAAGTTTCTACTTGCACATTTAAGAACTATGAGAAAGCAATGTGCAAGTTTCTACTTGCACACTTAAAAACTATGAGGAAACAATGTGCAAGTTTCTACTTGCCCACTTTAAAACTATGAAAAAGCAATGTGCAAGTTTCTACTTGCACACTTAAAAACTATGAGAAGTTATTGGCAATTTTAACCGACGTTTTCTTTTAAGTAAGGTTTTTGTAAATTCTAATTATGGATTTATAAAGGACCAGTACTTTTCTGAAAATTTAATTGCTTTAAACTCTTAATAAAATCATAATTCTTTAAAACTCTCAAATCATAGTATAAATTGACTGAACAAAAGAGTGTTTTGAAAACGTCTCGACAAAGGCTACAAGAATATGTAATAACGTGTAAACACTAAGTGAGTTGTTAAGATTGTATTGCCAACCTAAGATAAATTTATGAAATTAATTTCAATAATATTAAATTTTACATTTTAGTATCTTAAAGTTTATTAAATTCCTTTCAAAATGACATTATATTTTTCAATTCTACCCATAGACTTCCTGCAATTACACAAAATAAATGTGGTATCTTATAATCGGGGACTTTTCTCTATATATTTACCCAAAAATACATATTATTTATTATTTATGTTTACAATAAATACCTTATTTCTCTCTCTTTCTCTCTTTCTCTCTCTCTCTCTTTCTCTTTCTATCTTTGTCTTTCTTTTGGTTTCTCTCTCATTTTCTTTCTGTTTCTCTCTGTCTCTCTTTTCCTCTTTTTTTCGAAACAGCCGAGAATGCCAAAAATAATTTTAAAGAATTAGAAATAGTCCGATATCTCAAAATTTGCGAAAGTTAGAGCAACCACGGGCATTTCTCCAAAAATTTTGGGAAATCCGTACATAAAAAGTAATGCGCAAGTTCCTAATTTACACATTTTTTATTATATTGGCAATTTTTTCTAATTCTATTGTATTCTTAGGTATTTTCTACCCCTATTTTATATATATGTATAATTTTTTTAAATTTTACATATAATAGTGGTGTAACTAGCTTGGCGGTGAAATCTTCAGCGCAGACGGAAGAAAAGCAACAAGGAGGATCCAATATGGAGAAGAAGATAAATTGGTTGGTGTACAAGATAAGGGATGAGATGGTTATCAAAAATGAAATAAAAAAGATGATAACAGATATTGTTAAATTTGAAGCAGACAAGTTGAAGAAGGAGATGGAAGAAATAGTCAGAGCTGAGAAAGACAGTTGGAGGAGGGAGATGGAAGATATGAGAAAGATGTTAGGAAACCTTAATAACAATGTTGTAGTTGATAGTTGCATTTCAAATGTGTCTTATGCAAACGCGCTCCAAAAGAATAAGAAAAAGACCGAGGCGATGATTGTCGTAAAGCCAGTTGACGATGACGTTGCCGCGAGTGGAAACATCAAGAAGAATGATAATTTAAACAATGTCAAAAGGAACATTAATGTTAAGGAGCTCGGAGTCGGAATCACGAGTATTAAAGAAAAAATAACGGAACGGTTGTTGTTAAATGTAAGAATGTTGACGATAGAGAGAAATTGCAAAAAAATGTCGAGAAAATTGGCGCGAAATTTAATGTTCAAATTCCTAAAACAAAAAAGAAATTCGTGAAACTCGTGTGGATTGATAAAGAGGAAGCGACGTTATCAGATAAGGAAATTGTTGAGAGTATTATTGAACAAAATAATTTGAAAGATTGTTGTCAAAATGTTGAAATGAAAATTGTTAAGAGAATTGTGAGTGACAAGAAAAATGACTTTAGCGTAATTATCGAAGTGAGCCCGAAATTGCGTAAAATGTTATTATTTTTGGAAAAAGTCTGCCTTGGGTGGAAACTGTGCAAAGTAATTGACCACGCTAATATTGCAAGATGTTTCAAATGTTGCGGATATAACCACTATGCAAAAAGAGTGTAAGAGAGAGATCGCATGCGGTAAATTTGGAGGTGCACATAACAGCAAAGATTGCGAGATGACTAATTTAAAATGTACTAATTGTGCACACAAAAATAAGAAACAGAAAAATTTAGATTTAATTGTTGATGATAAACATAATGCGTTTGACAAGAATTGTCCAAATTATATAAAACTAGCTGAAAATGAGAAGAAAAGAGAGGAAGAAAATATCTAACAATTACAGCTAAATGAATTGTTATTACATTTAAACGCTCAAAGTTTTTTAGCTCATCAAGACAAAATTGAAGAATTAATTATAAGTACGAAACCAGTAATTGTTTGTTTAACTGAAGCTCGAGTTACAGAAGACATAAATGACTCTAAATTATTAACTGAAAATTATAATCACATTAGAGTAAATTCAGAAAACAAATTTACTGGCGGTATTCTTGTTTATTTTAGAAATGACTTGCAATTTAAAATCATTAATAATAAAAACTATTCTTCTAATACGTGGAATTTAACGTTTTCAATTCAATTACTAAATGAAATAATTATTGCTGTTGTGTATCACTCACCTAGTGCGAGTGATGCACTTTTTATGGATATTTTACAAGAAATTACTAATAACTTTGCTGAAAATGGACAGTTTATTTTAATTGGTGATTTCAATATAGACATTAAGTAAAAATAGTTACTATTCAAATAAGCTTCAATTACTTATGGGTGAATTGGGACTTAAGAACTATGTCCCGACGTTTACACGCGTTACAAATAATTCACAAACAATGATTGATTTAGCTTATTCAAATGAATTTTTGAATTGCGACGTTTGGGATTCCCCAAGAATAACTGACTATGATATCCTAAGTATTAAATTGACAAAAAAACAACGTAACTTAAATCGAAAAAATCCAAGTAATATCATTACCTTGAAAAAATCGAAGTAATA
>JASTWR010001959.1:0-29554 GCA_030770355.1 Harpagoxenus sublaevis | reverse complement strand
CCACCCCCCTCATTGCCCCATGGCTCAGTACCGGTATAGTCTCCCTACTTATGCCCTTTTAAACGATGTATTGCAATATGAGGGTTTTACTGAAAATTTTTCAGTGTCCCAGAGACACCAACTCAAAAATTTTTTATGAAACCTCCCATATTGTAGTATATCGTTTAAAAGGTCATAAAATAAGAAAAATTTTAGCGCAAACCAGAAGTCGATACGTTGATCCGTTTGACAGTTATTTAAGGTCAAATTTGGGAAAAGTCAATTTTTGACCCTAAATAACTCCTGAACGGGTCAACGTATCGACCTCTGGTTAGCACCAAAATTTTTCTTATTTTATGCCCTTTCAAACGATATACTACAATATAGGGAGTTTTATGTAAGAAATTAAAGGTGACGTTTAGGGTGAGCTTCAAGCGACCATCCAAAGTCAAATCATTGCTACCTTCTTATGCCTCCTTGAAACAATACGACTTTTGTCTGAAATATTTTTGCTGAAAATGCTTCGTTGAAAAATTATCGAGGTGCGTTTTTTAAAATGGGACACCCTGTATATACTGTCACGGCTTTTTTGGCCGGATCAAAGGGACGCTAAGAGAGTCGGGTGGTAGGCCTCTCGGAATAATCCCTCGCGCGAGTCAGGCGGTTCTCAACTAAATCGGTTGGGCGCCAGACGCGATATTCTCGCGTCCACTAATTACTCGACAATCTCTAACGCAAACTCGCGAAAACCATAGCCTGTCATGCGAGGGGCCAGCCGGCTCGACCTAACGGCAGAGGGGCAGGGTAGGGGTGGGCGAACCCGAGTTTTTCTTCTCGAACCGAACTCGAGCCGAACTCAATATTAAGTTCGCGAACTCGAACTGAACTCGAACTTCTCTTTATAAGCTTCAAACTCGAATTCGAACTCGAATTCGAACTCGAATCCGAACTCGAATCCGAACTCAAACTTTTCTTATAAGCTTCGAACTCGAATCCGAACCGAACCTCGAACTCAAACTTAACATATTTTAAGCTTATGTTAATACATTCAACTTTTATCTTATTTAATGAAACTTTAGGCAGATGTAAAAATATTTTACTATTTGAAAGCAATAGAAATCTTAACTTTATGTTTAAAATATGATTAAACAGAGAACTATATCGAAATTATCGAAAGTTCGAAACAGATACTGATTCTAATTTTACATAATTTTATATGTCCTTGATTTAAATAATAAACTAAATCAAGTACACAGTGTGGAAACTGTTATAAAATATTATAAAGTAAAAGATCATTAAAAGCCAAAACTGTCAGGACAATATTAGCTAAATCTATGTAGAGATAAAATTCTATTAAAACTTAAACGCTTTTACTCTTACAATGCTTTGATTTTACATTTTTCTAAATTTGAAGCCAAAAGTAAAAAATGAATAATATTATAATAACAGTTGTGAGTTGTACATATTTATTGCTTGAAATTTTACAAAAAAATCATAAAGGAGCTTTTTAAAACAAAAAAATACATATAAGGTAAATTAATGTTATGACTTAAAATTGTGACGTTAATTAAAATACTTTAGTAATTTCCGCAAACTTACTATCTCTTAGAATTAGAAATCATAAGGAAGAGAGGAATACTAATAATACTATTAAAAAATATAAATATTTTTAAATTGCATACACATAGACACATAAAATACAATCTGAAAATTATTAAATATGAATTAAGGAGTAAGGATGAAAACCAAGAATACCAAAAACAAGTACAGAAATAAGGATGAAAACCAAGAATACCAAAAACCACATGTAACTTAATTTTAAGTAAAAGAATGCTAAACCAGCTAACAGTATTAGAATCAAAAATTAAAGATTATCATGAAGAAATACCAACTGCTCAACATGCTCTGTTGTCAAACTTTTTCTACGATTAGTTACTATTGCACCTGCATGTGAAAAAAGCTTTTCACTCGAAACTTCAGTTGCCGCAAGCCCCAAGTAATGCCGTGCAACAATCACAACGTGTCTGAAGGTAGAGGTCACTCGCTGAACTGGTGGTGTGACCTCAATTGCACACTGGTGCACTCTAAGTTCGAGTCAACTGTAACAAGGCTCGAACGGTTCGAGTTCAAGATAAAATTTGGATTTATTTATCTCGAACTCGAACCGAACAGTTCGGTTCGAGTTCGAATCGAACAGTTCGTATTTCGAATAGTTCGCACACCCCTAGGGCAGGGTAGAGGCAGGGCAGCGCGGGTCGTGACACGAACACAAAAGAAATTCCACATGAAAGGCCGTACGTTTAATGAACAATAAATCTCGTTTATTAGAAAGAAAAGGAATAGTCGAAATATTAGCGATTGAACAATGTAAAAGTATCAGTTTGATTTATTTAAATAAATAGTGTCTCGTGACTCGGAGAAAGAAAGTAATCAGATTATTAAATTTGAAACAGCGGGTAGTTAACGGTTTTGATCGGTCCAAGTGAACAATAATTTCGCGGGAGAGAATATTACAAAGAGTTAGAGTTTATTATGGCAAGCGGTCGTCCCGGTCGGAAAATATCAGCCAGACAATGATAAAGGAAATAAGCGAACGTCGGTTGGAATCGTTCGAAAACACGGGCTGACCGGGGAAAGTATCGCAGGTGACAGTTAAACAGAACCGTGAATAGTTTGAATAGAATCGGCAAAGACCACGAGTAAATAATACGCGGTATAAGTAACGCAAATTCGAGCGCTATAACATACAGAGTAATTGACAATATAATATTCGAATCTACAATCCGACAAACAGGCTTGTCGCAAGAACAAACTTAAATCTAATTACGTCGAGAAACCAACGGATGACGGCAACGAAACGTGAATCTAAGTAGCCGATACTTAGGCTTGTCGCGGAAACAAAACGCAGTTCTAATTGCCTCGACAAGCAGACTTTTCGCAGAAACAGGACTTAAATCTAACTTATTCTAACATCGCCGACATAGAAATATGATCGCGAGAAGGGAATCGGCGGAGTTTTCACGCTACCAATAACGGGTGACGCCCCGCTGGGCGCACTGGAATTCGCTCGTAAACAACGCAAAAAACTTACTTACGGCGACGCGAAGATCCGGTCGACCGTCGCACGAGCGCAGGTGCGCTAACGCGATGCGAATTCACTCGCGACACCCTTATCACAATTGACGCAACACGAACGAATAATCGGAAATGCTAATCTTTTCTGTATCCATTTTTAGTATATTGTACTCATCTATTTAGTAAGGCGAAGATTTAATAAAAATATAAATTCTACACATCAAGTGAATGGAACGTCCTACCTTGCGTACGGGGCCTGGCTAATCTTTTCAGTATTAATATTTTTAGTATATGGTAGACTCATCTCTTTAGTAAGGCGAAAATTTAATACATAATACTTATATTCATTTATCATTAAAAATATACATACGTTTCAAATTCGCGCACTTATGCATGCGCGTGCGGTCACTGAGCATGCGCATGTGGCCACAGAGCTAACAGAGCATGCGCAAGTGGCCTCGGGGCATGGTTAATAGTCGCTACATCTCGTCGGTATGACAGGTTTCATAACCTGATAGTCGTCAACTTTAACGTTTAATATCTCGCTTCGCGGGGCAGAGCGACACTTTTTTCTGCCAGATTCGGTCGTTTTGAGCAAAAACGCGTCAATTAAGCCTAAGTTAATCAAAATCGGACATGAGTGGTCCAAACTGAATAATTACCTATTTTCAATTAAACAATGTTTTATATTTGTAAAGAACATTACTGAAAAAAAATTACACATAAATTTGGTGACCCCGACGTTGGAAAGGAATAGGAGTATAAATGTCAACGAAGAAACTGGCGGAGAAGACGGTTGCAATTGAGAGCGACGAAGAATACAAGGACATGGAAGATACGGCGATGAGTAAGATAGGCTTAAGACTTCCCCCTTCTGGCCGGAAGAGCCCGAACTATGGTTCGACCAATTAGAAGGCCAATTCGCACTATTCAACATAAAAGAAGATGAAGCCAAGTACGCATACGTCCTTTCGCGGATAGAGCCGAAACAAGCCAGAGAGATTAAAGATGTCATCACAAAGCCTCCTAAGAAGAATAAATACGAGGCAGTCAAGAAGGCACTGATTCAGAGACTCACGGACTCGCAGGAGCAACGGATTAGACAACTGCTCGAACGCGAGGAGCTAGGAGATCGCAAGCCATCACAATTACTGCGACATATGGCGACGCTAGCAGGAAACAGCGTCTCGAGAGATTTACTTCGGACGCTATGGCTGGGACGGCTACCTACACACATGCAAGTTATTTTGGCTACACGAGCGGATGATAAGCTCGAACTAGTGGCAGATCAGGCAGACCGGATATACGAGGTGAATAGCAAAGCCCTTGTTCTGGCAACCTCCACGCAAAAGCAGTCTACACCAGTGGAAACCAACTCAGCGGAAACGCGGGTAGACGAGTTGAGCAAGCAAGTAGCTGCTTTAACCCTGCAGGTCTCAAAGATGGTGCAATCGATGCAAGAGGACCGAGCAAGGAGTCGAAGCTGAAGCCGAAGCCGAGCCAAATGGCGCCGAGATAATAGTCGCCACCGAAGCAAAACGCCCCACCGCGAGGGAATGTGTTATTACCACCGGCGTTTTGGAGCCGAGGCATACAAGTGTGCACAACCTTGCGCGTATAAAGCGGAAAACAAGGAGGGCAGTCAGTAATGGCGGCTGATGACGATAGCCCTAAATCCCGCCGCCTATATGACGGATCGCAACACACACAAAAAATACCTGATCGACACGGGATCGGACGTCAGCGTATTCCCATACGACCATACGGAAGGAAAAAGGAGAGCTGAGTCCTACCAACTGTTCGCAGCGAATGGATTGGTCATAAACACATATGGATTCATCACACTACAGCCGGATTTCGGGCTTCGAAGAGCGTGTCCGTGGCGTTTCATTATCGCAGATGTGAACCAGCCAATTATCGGATCAGACTTCTTAGCACACTACCACTTACTTCCAGACGTAAAGGTAAAGAAGCTAATCGATGGACAGACGGGACTTGCATCTACTTGCGCTATCAATACAAGCCAAGACATCTCAATCAAAACCATCAGGAAAAAGACGGAGTATCACGATATCCTGGCTAAATTCCCAGGCATCGTGAACCCCAGCACCAAAACAAGAGTGGGAGAACATGGAACAACCCACCACATCAAGACAACGAATGGACCACCTACGGCGTGTCGCCCACGGCGACTCGCACCGGACAAGTTAAAAATAGCAAAAATGGAGTTCGAGTTATTATTACGAGAAGGGATAATACAGCCATCCAAAAGCCCGTGGTCATCGCCACTCCATATGGTACCAAAGGCGAATGGGACGTGGCGACCCTGCGGAGACTACCGCGGAGTAAACGTACGAACTATTCCGGACAGATATCCTGTACCACACATAGAAGATTTCTCGCAAGCACTGCACGGAAAACGAATCTTCAGCACGTTGGACCTTGTGCGGGCATACAATCAAATTCCGGTTAACAAGGAAGACATTCCGAAGACAGCAATTACCACGCCGTTTGGCCTGTACGAATTTCTATTTATGTTATTCGGACTTCGGAATGCTGCGCAGACATTTCAAAGGTTTATGGACGAAATCCTGCGCGATTTCAAGTTCTGCTACGCCTACATAGACGACATCCTGATAGCATCGGACTTAGAGGAAGAGCATCGGGAACACCTACGATTACTGTTCGAAAGGTTACAACAGTACGGCATCAAGATCAACCCAGCAAAATGCGTGCTAGGAGCAAAGGAGGTAAAATTCCTAGGCTACAAGGTATCGGCAGAGGGCACAACACCGCTACCAGAGAAAGTCGAGGACATCAGAAAATTTCAAAAGCCCCAAACCATGAAGCAGCTTCGCCGATTCTTTGGGACAAAAAATTTTTACCGCCGATTTATACCAGAAGCGGCTAAAGACCAAGCCCTGTAAAATGAGATGCTGAAAGGACCCAAAACTAAAGGCAACGCCCCAGTTGTGTGGACGGAAGAAGCCGAAGAGGCTTTCCAGAACTGCATAGATAGCCTGTCAAAAGCAGCCATATTGGCACATCCAGATCCGAAGGCAGAATTAGCCGTGACAACTGACGCTTCGGACGTGGCACTCGGAGCGGTCATTCAACAGAAGACGGACCAAGGATGGCAGCCACTGGCTTTTCTCAGCAAGAAACTCAGCGGAGCACAAAAGAAGTACAGTCCATACGACCGAGAGCTATTGGGAATATACACGGCAATCAGGCACTTCAGACACATGCTAGAAGGAAGAAGCTTCGTAGTGTATACAGATCATAAGCCGATCACTTACGCTTTCAACCAAGACCTCTTACGCAGCTCACCGAGACAAGCACGACATCTGGAATACATCGCTCAGTTTAAACGGATATACGACATGTGTCCGGGAAGGACAATGTCGTAGCCGACGCATTATCACGGATCGAAGTGATACAGAAGGCCGTGGAATTGGAAGCCTTAGCCCAATCACAGGAAGAAGATACGGAGCTACAGGAACTTAAGGAAGAGGATACCTCACTTCGGCTAGAGAAATTTCCCATCCCGGGGAGCAAAACTACAATAATCTGTGACACCTCCACGCCAGCAAACCGACCATATGTGACCAAGGCACTGAGGAAGCAGGTTTTTCAATCCCTGCATGGCTTGGCACACCCGGGGATCAAGGCGACGACAAGGATGGTGACAGAAAAATACGTTTGGCCAGGAATACAGAAGAACTGCAGGAAATGGGCACAAGCATGCATCCAATGCCAAAAGTCTAAAATCACACGACATATTCACTCACCAACAGGGGAGTTCAGTATGCCAACGAGGAGATTTGAGCATATCTATATAGACTTGGTCGGACCGTTACCAGTATCGAAGGGATACAGATACTGCCTGACGATGATCGACCGCTTTACAAGGTGGCCCGAGGCGATTCCGGTTCCGGACATAACGGCGGAGACGGTGGCCGAATACCTATTCAGGGTCTCGCTATCAATGGATAGCGAGATACCAAGGGCGCCAGTTCGAAGCAGATCTTTTCCAGAGACTAACGTACTTAACCGGATCCAAGCGCATACGCACCAACGCCTATCATCCAGCAGCGAACGGGATGGTAGAAAGATTTCATCGCCAACTAAAAGCCGCTATCAAATGTCACGAAACCACACGCTGGACGGAAGTATTACCGATAATAACAATGGGCATCCGGGCAGCTTGGAAGGAGGATTTAAAGGCAACACCAGCAGAATTAGTCTTCGGGGAATCCATTAGATTACCAGGACAATTCCTGCAAGAAACAGAGACAGCTAGCAAAGCAGACACAGAAGATCTGATCGACAGAATACGACGGACAATGAACCGATTGAGCCCGAAACTTAGACGCCACGGTCACAAGTCCACGTTTATCTTCAAAGATATACAAACAACGCCGAGAGTCTTTCTGAGACACGACGCACCAATCGGAGCATTGCAATCTCCATATGACGGACCTTACGAGGTGTTAAACCGAGGCGAAAAAACGTTCAAAATAAAAATTAACGGGAAAACTGTTAATGTATCTATAGATCGTCTCAAACCAGCATACGAGTTAGAGGACGACTACAGCCAACCAGACACACCAGACGATAGGATGGAGCTGAAAGATCCAGAACAGCCAACTACTGGGACGAGAACCCGGGCAGGGAGAACGACGAAACCACCAGTCCGGTTCAGTTTCGCCTAATCTGGGCAAATCCACAACCAAGGGGGTCATGTGGCGGTCTGTCGACCGCACATAAGACCCTACGGAACGGCAACCCGTAGTACACGGACCGATCGATCGGTCCCCAGTGCACGCGCGCAGTCAAGCCGTCGCGCCCCACCACGCGAGCGCCAACCGAGCGCCCGAGTGGGGCTTACGCCGCGCGCCGCAAGCTCACGCCGACAGGTGGAAGGCTTTCTCGCATTTAAAATTCGACCAGGGCCCCTACATTAGGCCCGCCGGCGAGAGCTCATCAGTTCACGGCTCGGCTATCCACAAGTCGGATTGACAAGAGTGGAAAGCTGTGAACTTGTCTTTTGGAAGCCAACCAACAGTGTCTACGCAGAGAAGGTATAGGACTACGAATCCACGCCTATCGCTGCCGCCTAGAAAACCGGAGCAGCCACAGGATAATCCTACAGCGTGGAATCTTATCCCGATAGCTTCCTCCAAGGGAGCTTACGAGGCCGCCGAGACATCTACTAGTGGAAGGAGACGTACGAGTTCGGCGAAAGACTTCACCCAGTTGGAACTTCGAGATACCAACACTCCTGTCGCCATTGGCCGTATCACCGGGAGACCGCAAGGAGAAGGGGACGCAGACTATTCCACCACCTCGAGTCCACAAGGGAATACAGGCGGAGATCCTCCACGACGAGAGTGGAACCGACAGCGAGTGGGAGACCCCCACCATCGAGATAGCTACACAAACTGACGGAGAGCCAGCGGTATATAAGGCCGAGCACTACCCTCGAGCGAGGACTCCATCGCCAGAGCGAGTACGAGCAGCAGAGACCGAAACCGATCCGAGGCAGACGCTGACACCGCCGGGAACACCGCCGGCTTGGAGAGAACCCGGACGCTGGGGAAAACAGCAGCCGCTACACCGCACAAGAACGCGGCCGTGCCTGCTGTGGAGCTAACGCCCGTCTTAATTTCACGATCTCATCGGCCCTTTTCAGGGCCACATCATTTTTACAATCGGCCCTTCTCAGGGCCACCATAAATTAACACAAACACAATTACTTGACTTGTATATAGCCTTGTACATAGACCGAATAAATAAGAACTAATTGTAAGTGTACAGCATAAACCAACGTCTAGTCAGTTACGGACCTTGACATAGCGACTCCATCCTTCCTGCGAAGCAAACACTCGGCGAGCGAGCCGAATCTACGTCGCCAGCGTGGCCATACTTAAAAAAAAATATCAAAATATTAAAACTGTTTAAATTTATTATATTTCCATATAATGCAATAGATTACTATTTTTTTTTTAAATTACAAACTTTATTCTATGTATATGATGTATATGTATTTTGAATTAATAAAATGATATTTGAATAGTTAATAGCTAAAGGTATTATAATCGACCAAACTGGCAAATTTTATTGATTAAAGCACGCTACGTTTCGACCGCAGATTTCGGTCCTTTTCAAGCGTATAAAAGCAATTCACAAATACTCATTAGTCAGACATAATGCCCAAACTACGCCCAATCTAAAAATTAAATATCAAAAATTGAAGCTCACAACAATAAGTATAAATCCATAAATAAGTATATAATCAAAGGCTTACATATTTGTGCGTCAAATTCACAGAGGTAAAATATATGTTAAACCGCATTTTCGTTAGTCGTTTATGTCAAAGAACATGTTGGAGCCGTGCGGTGGTAAAATTTGAACTGATAAACCGGACAAGTAATAAAAACAAACCAATGTCGTCAATAACAAAAGCCAGGGCGTAGAGAGGGAAACAGAGAAGAAGGAGCAGGAATTATGTTTCCTTTATAATATGATCGTAGAGAGCGTTAAGATTCTCCGTGTCTTCTTGTAAATTAATGGTGTCATCACATTTCTTAATAAAAAACATCTCCGCTAATTCCCTCTTTTTAATCTGTCTCTCTGTATGTATTATTTCTGGCTTTTGCCAATCAAAATCATGCCCAAAGGATGTTCGATGCTTGCTCACTACGGACTGCTTACTCACCTGTTTCCTGATATCGCTCTGGTGTTCATTGAGACGTATGCGCAAATGTCTTTTTGTCTGCCCAATGTACGTAGCATCACAATCTTTACAATTGATCTTGTAAACTATTTCTGTTTGTTTTAGATCATCGATTCTATCTTTACCACGTTTAATTAAGCAGTCCAGTTTTTTAGGGACTGTAAATAAAGTAATGAGATGGAACTTTCTCAAATTGCGACATAAGTTATCGCTTAAACCTCTGAAGTATGGTAACGGTATGCAGTTCTTTAAATCGAAAATTACATCATTGTCCGTGGAAGTGTTTTGTGTAGTATTGCGTATTTTGAGAAGGTTTAAACGTTTAGCAATATGTTTATTAATAATTGGTTTTGGAAAACTATTATTATTTAAAATTTCTTTAACTGTTTTAATGTTACAGTCGTGAAATCTTTCGTCTGAAAGTAAAATAGCGCGATCAACTAAGCTTGTGATAGTGTTTAACTTGTATTTTAAGGGATGGTTAGAGTGAAAGTTTATGTATCGCCCAGAGAATGTCGGTTTCCGATACCAATTAGTTATCAGTGTGTTACCGTTCCTGATAGCAGTCGTGTCAAGGAAGTTAAGCGACCCATTCGTTTCAGTTTCGTGGGTGAATTTAAGTCTGGGATGATACTCATTAAGAACCTTTAATATCAAGCCCACACTAGCTTTAGGGACAACCGCGAAAATGTCATCCACATATCTGAAAAATATCGAGATATTAAGGTTTAAGAGGTTTAAGCAAAACGTCTTCAAGTCATCCATAACGATATCAGCAGCATCAGGAGATAAAGGAGATCCCATAGGGCTACCGAAAATTTGTTCATAAGTTGCACCATTAAAACTAAAACTAGTGGACGATAAAATAAGGTCTATAGCGTGTAATAATTGTGGTAAATTGAGATCCGTTTTCTTGGAAATGTAGTCCCACCTATTTTCTATTCCCTTTAAAACCAAATTCTTAGGAATGTTCGTAAATAATGCCGTGATATTTAGTGAAATGAGTTATTCATCATCTTTAATTTTCTTGTTATCAATGAACTTCGCAAAGGACCAACTATCTTTTATATGTGATTTAGGTTTTGGGATAGAAGAGTGTAAGATCTTTTGGAGGAGACTGGCAACATTACAGAGCGGGCTTCCTAACGCTGAGACGATAATGCGTTAAGGGAAAACCGCCTTATGAACTTTTGGCAACCCATAGGCTCTCGGTAGATTTCCATTGGTACAATTTAGTTTTCTATATACATAGTCACTGATGATGCCATTGTCTTGCCAAGATTTAACCAATTCGTTAATTTTGGATGTAATTTTATTTATTGGATCCTTCTTTAATTTTTTGTAAGTAGTTTGGTCGCTCAGCATTTCAGTCATTTGGTGTAAATAAGAATTCTTATCCAAGATGACAGTTACTTGGCCTTTATCGGCTTTGGTGACAAGGACATCATCATTATGACGTAAGAATTTTTTGCAAATTGTAAATTCTTTTGTGAAATATCTGTCGATGTGATTATTGTGTCTATTTTTACTGAGAAAATTGTGTAGTGAGTTAGTAACCAAGCAGCGTGTTTCATCAACGAACTTATCCGGAATTTTATATGTGTTGAATTCGAAATTTTTAATGATGTCTAGAGAGGAACGCAAATAATCTTTTCTCTCACTCGGATTAGTGGGCAGAGCAAAATTACCACTCAAACTTAAGAAATTCGACACATTACTTGGAATAGATTTACCACTCGCATTAGTTATCCATTTACTGCGGTCAATCCTTAAAAACGAGTTATAAAATGTATTTTGTTTAGTCAAAAGGGTGTTAAATTTACTTATTAATCTGAATCTAGTTTCGTCGTCATGTCGATCAATAGTGTAGGTATTGAATCTATAAAAATTTTGAATTAAGTCATTAGGTAAAATAAAGGCAAGTTGATCCTCAATTTTTTTAACATTAGATCGCAGAAATTTCAAATCAAAATTAATATCTTTGATTTCAAGGTTAAGTATATTTCGTCGATAGCGTTTTTTAAGGATGTTGAACTTGCGGAATGCACTGTTGCTTTGAAAGACGATGTTGAGTCGTAGGTTATATATGTGCGGAGGTACGACGTCATCTCTTCTACATCGGAGCAGAAATGTCAGTCAATGTCTTACAAGACAATCTTGAGCTTAGTATTAATCCAAGATTTTAGAAGTTGCGTAGTGTTGTATCCGAACTTCTTTGTAATGGTTTCAAAAATCCCTCAGCTCGGCTGGACACCATTATTAAGGTCAAAGGTGTATGTTAAAAACGAAATCAGAGAATTTGAATCGCCAGTGAATAATTAACAATTAGCAAAGGTATTATAATCGACCAAACTGGCAAACTTTATTGATTAAAGCACGCTACGTTTTGACCGCAGATTTCGGTCCTTTTTAAGCGTATAAAAGCAATTCACAAATATTCACAATTCACAAATTCACAAATATAAATCCATAAATAAGTATATGAATAATCAAAGGCTTACATATTTGTGCGTCAAATTCACATGTGACAGACAAAAAGACATTTGTGCACACGTCTCAATGAACACCAGAGCGATATCAGGAAACAGGCGAGTAAGCAGTCCGTAGTGAGCAAACATCGAACATCCTTTGGGCATGATTTTGATTGGCAAAAGCCAAAAATAATACATACGGAGACACAGATTAGAAAGAGGGAATTAGCGAAGATGTTTTTTATTAAGAAATGTGATGACACCATTAATTTACAAAAAGACACGGATAATCTTAACGCTCTCTACGATCATATTGTTGCGCTCGTCCGCGCGTTCGCTGCACTCACACACGCACTCACTCGCGGACGCGGCGCGCAATACCGTTACCGGGAATAAAGACTCTCAGTTGGAAGAGAACTCTTTTAATAGTGAACTCGGGAAATACAGAGATAGCTGTTATACGTCTATTCGGCTCGAAGGCCCGGCGGAAAATCTGAATGATGACTGTTGATCAACAACGTCGCCAAGGCTCGTCGTCAGGCACGTCGTCAGGCAGGGCTTCGCGGCTGCCTTCCGGGCTTCTACCGGGCGTCTCGGCGCGGGCGCAAGAAGATTCATTAATTCAGCAAATAACTTTGACTCAAAGTTCTTCCCCTGATCCGTATGCACTTTCAATGGAACTCCATATCTAGAGACAACTTGATTGGCGAAGACCTCTGCCACAGTTTTAGCCCTAATATTCTTTAGAGGGAATGCTTCCACCCATTTAGTGAAACAATCTACGATGACAAGGAGATATTTATTCCCAGAATTGGTTGTTGGAAGAGGGCCAAGAACATCCATTTGCAACCTCTCAAACGGTGCCCCAACATTATAGATTTGTAAAGGGGATTTTCCTTTTCCAGAAGGACCCCTCTTAGAAATGCAGACCCTGTAAGATCTGCACCAATCCTCAACATCTTGTTTACATGTTGCCCAATAAAAACGCTTCCGAATCTTTTTCAAGGTTATGTTGATTCCAAAATGTCGTTTTTTTTTACGCAGGACAAATCTTCAATTACTGGGATCCCTGGGGCTAAAAGTCCCAGGTTTACCCAGTAGCCCCTTTCGGGGAAGACCCCCCCCCCCCGGCCTCCGGGGAAAGGCATAAGCGGGAGGAGTGTGGGATTGTATAGCATGCACATCGCTCACGATACTGCATGCATACCCTGCCCACTAAAACTCCTGCGGATGTCCCTCATGGCGCTCGTTGTCATGGGGAGCCCCGGGAAACGCACTGATTCTTCCGGGCCCCCCCAGCGCCAGGCCCAGACTTGGGCGCCAACCCGGGAGACACCGCCGGCGTCTCCCCCGGCTCCTTGGAGCCGCCTCCTGAAACCACCGCGGCGGAATGGGGGGACATCCACCCAGACCGCCAACCCTCTAGCAGGGGTGGGTCATGCTGCGGGCGCGCGGTAAACCCCGCCCGCACGCCCGCTCCACCCCCGCGGTCACCCCTTTAGTTTGGGGGGTGGGGACCCGTGCGTACGGCCGTTGGCCGGCGTCGCCGACGGCAACGGCCTCCTCCCGTTCCGAGGGGGGGGGGCGAAGGGGGGAGAAGATACCTCTTGTGCGCATTAACTGTGCCCTTCTCCCCCCCGGCACTGTCATGTGCTGCCCCCCCCCCCAAAACCGGAATCGCGACGGGGGGGCCGCTCCTGGGCCTGCGCCGTCGTAAAAAATATCGCCGCCGCCGTGGTGGCGGCGGCGGTCTGCGGGCCAGTTCCACCCCGTCGCTCCAGTTGCTGTCGCTGGAGGGGGGTGGTGCTTCCCCCCTCCTGATGCGTTCGGCTGCCTCCTTCTGCGACATGACTGCGCCGCGAACAGAAGGAGACGAACGCCCTCCATTTGACCTCGCCCTCCTCTCCCCCGGTCACCGCCGCGGCGATGATGGTCGGGAGGGCGAGGTCGTCTCCTACACTTGCCCGGAGGACACGGCGCTGCTCCTCCCACGCTGGGCAAAACTCCAGCGTATGCTGCGCCGTGTCTGCCTCCTCCGGGCAGTGATGGCAGCGCGTGGTGCGCTCCTTCCTGATTCGGCACAGGTAATCACCGAAGCACCCATGCCCGGTGATCACCTGTGCCGTGTGGAACGTAAGGCCTTTCCCCTTACGTTCCACCCACTCCCCTAGGACCGGCCGGATGGCCTCCCTGACCCTCCTGCCCCACAGTTGGGGGTTCGCAAGGAACTGCTCCCAATCTCGCAGGAGGACCGCTTTGGCCTGGAGCTTCAGCGCCCTCTTAACCCTCGCCGTGATGACACCCCCCCCCCCGTCCCTGATCGCCTTGGTCCGCGTATACACGCGTGTATGTGACCTGGCGATCAGGTGAATCGGGGGGATTCCGGCGAGGGTAGTCGCCCCCACGTGTGACACGGTCCGGTAGGCCTTGGCGGCTCTGTTGGCTATTAGCCTTTGGACCGCCGCCAGCTGCCCACCAAGGCGGGCATTGCTGCCCACCTTTTCCTCCCACACCGGTGCTGCGTACAGCAGCACCGAGTGGACCGTGGCCACGTAGAGGCGACGCACGCTCCCGCTGGCCCCGCCAATGTTTGGCAGTAGCTTGGCCAAATTATTGGCCACCGCCCTCGCTTTTAGGACCACGCGGGAAACGTGTTCGCCAAAGCTCCTTCTCCGGTCGATCCACACCCCCAAATATAGGAGGTGGGGAGTGATCGGGACCTCCGTCCCCTCCATCCGGACGCTGAGTCCTTCCGGGGGTGGCCCCCCCGCGAGGCGACCGTTGTAATACATGGTCGCCTGCGTCTTTTGGGGGGCCACTTTCAGACCCAGCGCCCGGATGGCGCGCACCACGCTCGCCGCCGCCACGTTGGCCAGCCTGATTGCCTCCCGCCAGCCCTCCCCGCTGACCCCCAGGAATATGTCGTCTGCATATCCCGTGAGCCAGCATCCTCTGGGGAGGGCCACCCCGAGGACCGGGTCGTAGGCGAAGATCCAGAGCAGGGGTCCCAACACCGACCCCTGCGGAACACCGCGGTCCACGAGCCTGATCCTCAGGACCCCGTCCCGGTCCGTGTACCTCAAGCCTCTGTCCCGGAAGTAGTCTCCGACGACCTTAATGAGGTAGGGAGGGACGCCGAACCGCACTAGCGCCTTCCCTATTACCTCCCAGGGGAGAGTGTTGAAGGCGTTGACGACGTCAAACGACACCCCCAACACCACTCCCCCCTCCTCGATCTCGGCCCCCGTGCGGGAAAGGACGCGCCTAATCGCGTCCACGGTTGACCTCCCCGCACGGAAGCCGAACTGGTCGTCGGAGAGACCTCTTCCCTTCCCACGGGACAGCAGGTGCCGGACGAGGCGCTCGGCAATGATCCTCTCGAAGATCTTGCCCACCTCGTCCAGCAGGCACACGGGCCTGTACGCGGACGGGGAGTCCGCGGGCTTTCCCGCCTTTGGCAGGAGGACCAGGCTGGCCTCCTTCCATCTTTTGGGGAACCGGCCGGCACGCAGGCATGCGGTAAAGAGATCCCGCATCCAGCCGGCCAGCTCCCCCGCGGCCAAGACCCAGACCCTGCCTGGGATCCCGTCGGGGCCAGGGGCCTTCTGCCTCTTGACCCCGCGGATGGCCCTCGCCACTTCCTCCTCACTGACCCCCAGGTCCGCCCTCCATTCCGGAATTCTGATTTCCGGAAAGAGGACCTCTCCTCCTCTGTCGGCGGGGAATAGTGTATCCACCACCCCGCCGACAAATTGGGGGGCCAGTGTTTCCGTGAGCGGGGGCGTCCATGGCTTGAGCTTGTCCATGACAAGCCTATACGGACGCCCCCACGGATCCTCCGAGAGCGTGGCGAGGAGCTCCTCCCAGGCCTTCCTCTTGGCCGCGCAGATGGCGCGGGAGAGTTCCTGGCGGGCAGAACGCCAGGCCTCCCCCGTCTCCCTCTCGCCGAGGGCCCCGCGCCCAGCGCGGGCCCTCAACCACCGCCGGCACGCGTGGACGGACGAGCGCCGAAGCTCGGCGATCTCGCCCGTCCACCAGTAGGCGGCTCGCCGGGGGGGAAGGGGGCGGATGCGGGGCATCGCCGCGTCGCACGCTCGCGACGCGGCCTCCACCAATCGACCCGCCTCCGCGTCCACGTCCACTTCCCCCGTCCCCACGGCGAGGGTCGTCGCCCTCCGCCTTACCCCAAGTTAGGACCAGGATCGCCGCTTGTAGGCGATCCCGGTCCAACTTCTTGAGGGCCCATCTCCGCCGCGTTTTCTCCGCGGCGCGGCGGCGGGACAGCACTGCCGGAGGGGTGGCTTGGACCATCATCTCTATATATCTGTGGTCCGACAGGGACTCTAGGTCCGTGGCCACCCTCCAGCCGTGTATCTCGCGCGCGGCAGGGGGAGTCGCCCAGGTGAGATCAATCACCGAGGCCCCCTGCCGGCGCACACATGTGCTTACTCGGCCCGTGTTTATGAGACACAGGCCGAGCCCCGCCGCCCACCCCTCCAGGACGCTGCCCCTCGCGTCAGTGCGCGGGGAACCCCAAAGCGTGGACTTCGCATTGAAGTCCCCCGCCACTATGACCCGGCCAGTAGGGCATCGGCGGACGCATCCCTCCATATCGTGGAGCGTCCGCTCGAACCTGGCCAGGTCCCAGCTCGGAGGGGTGTACAAGCAACGGCAGGAATGGTGTCTCGCGACACGCGCGCGCGCGCGTCACGTATACATACACAAAGCACGTAATTGAAAATTGTTTACGAAAATAAATCCACACATCTTGGAAAGAATGTCTCCCGCAAAACCATCTAGCAATTTATATATTTTTTCAAATATAACATCTATATTTTAACATTTTAGAGATAATAAATTTTCTCGCAAATATATATAAGATAATAATAAGTTAACATTAGAGATAGTAAGTTCTAGTAACTCATTCTGTTCCATTATCATTCATTTTGATTATAATAAAAAAGTTATTAATTTCGCAATGATAAATAAATCAATATTGTAAATAATCAGGACGAGCGTGCACTTTTCTTATGGAAGTTATACTATATTTATATAATATAATTAAATCATTCAAGAAAAAATTCATGTTATTCATTAATTTTATTGTTTATTATATTTCGCCTCTATATTTGATATAATAATTAATAAAATTAATGCCGGCGCTCGGTGCACGCCAGACACCACTAAGCGATATCAGTATCACATCTTGTAACGCTCTCTCTCTCTATTGTCCGACTCGCGCTAAGGATGCAAAATTGGAGTATCCCCCACTACTTTTCCCCTCCCGCTCGGCTCCGCGATCCAAATCACACGTACGATACGTGCTATGTGTGTATGCGTGACGCGCGCGCGCGCGCGCGTGGCGAGACACCATTCCTGCCGTTGCTTGTACACGCCCACGACGGAGGTGGACCCCCAATGCACCGCCACAAAACCCACCCCGGCCTCACCACGAGTGCACGGGGGGGGCCTGTGGCAGTGCCCGCCATGTGATAGCCGCGGAGCCACTGCGGTCCTTGGCCCAGCAGGGGTGGGGTGCTGGGACCCTGTAGGGCTCCGCGACTATCCCCAAACCACACCCGCCCTCTGCCATCGTGTGGATAAATAAATCCTGGGCAGCGCGGGCGTGGTTCAGATTCGCCTGGAGGACCCTTACGGACATTGATCTTCCGTGTAGTCCATCGGGTCCTCCGGCACCTCCCTCGCCGTTGCCGCCAAAGCGGCCCCTCCTCCGATGTAGCCGGATCCGAGTGGGGGCTCAGGCTCGTCCCGGGGGTCCACCCAACCTTCGGAACCCTCCCCCGTCGCGAACCCGGCAAGCCACTCCGAGAGCGGCGTCCGTCACGGCATTCGTGGCCGCGGCCTCCGCTCTCAGCTCGGCCGCCGCCGCCTCCGCTCCGCCCATGGCCCCCGCGATCTCCCCCTCCAGCGATCTTATGATCCTGAGGCTAAGATTCGCGGGTTCCACCCTTGTTACTCGGGGACCCGTGGGTCCCCGAGGCTACCGCCGCCGGCGCGGGAGCGCCCTCTGCGTCCGCCACCCCAGCCGAGAAGGCTTTGGGCTTTTTGCCCTTCACCATTTTGGGGGCGGCGGTTGCACCTTTCCCTCCCCCCTTCCCACCGGAGCACGACTTGCCCCCGATCCGGTGGTCGGAGGGGCGGCCAGCCCGCTCGCAGACCGCGCATTTCGGCGCGGCCGTGCACGAGCGGGCCTGGTGGCCCACTACCCCGCACCGGTAGCAGCTGCCGGTGCGGTCCACCTCGTTTTTACAGGTGGCTCGAGTGTGGCCCACCTCGAGGCACCTGTAACACTGGAGAGGGCGCTTGTCGAGCAGTTCGACTCGCGCCTTCACCCAGCCCACGCCGATGTGACGCTCCTTCGCTACCACCTTCGCCGCCGCCAGCGGGCACCTTACAAAGAAGGTGTTAAGCCCGTCGGGGGCCCGCCGCGGCGGCCCCACCGCGATGCTGGAGGGGGCCACTCCGCCCTTGGCGGTAAGTGCCTCCTTTAACTCCCCTCCAGCACCGAATCGTCGAGTCCGCTGAGCCTTAGCCCAGCGGACATCGCCGGACGGCCAACGCGGACGCCCTCCTTGCCGGCAAGCAACGCCGACATCTTTTCGGCCAGGGCGTCCGTTTTAGCGCCGCAGTCCGGCCCCGCCACCACAATACTGAGGGCATTGGTGGCCGTCCTTCGAACATTGAAGGGGGGCTCAATCCACAGCTCGGGGAGTCTTATGCTCTGCCTCACGAGCAGCATTACCTCCCCGGCCGGCCGGGCATCGATGCATCTAAGACGCCCTTGAAGTCCTCGAGGAGACCGGCAATTTCTCGCCTCTGCTCCTCGAACCTCTTATCATAGTAGGCCCCCTCCGTGGGCTTACGGCCCCGTGTCTCCTCAGTCTTTGACACCGGGGTGACCTCCTTACCTTTTAGCCGGAGGATCACCCTGTCCAGGGTCGCGATGTCCTCCTTGACCCTGGAGAAGGCAGCTCCTCCGCCTCTTTTTCTTCTCACCCGTCGCCGTAACGTCGGGTGAGCCACTTCGAGGGGCGCCAGACGTACCGCTGACGGCGTCAGCGGCGTTGGTCGCCTCCCTTGCCCGCCTTTCCTGCACACTCCTCGGTGCGGGCCTTTCTTTTGAGAGGTTCCTAATCGAAACCCTCTCAACCTCCACATGGGGCTGGGAAACCCCGGAACACTTTTCGACATTTTTCATATCCATTTTCCTTGTATTTTTCATTTTTATTTTATGCTATACCTCCCAAAACATGGTCGTTTGTGTACCTGTGTGTGAGTGTGTGTACGTGTACACGGGCCCGCGAGGCCCCATACCGGGGGATCCGGGAAACCCAGGAGCGTCGAGCGCGCGAAGGACAGTGGCCTCGGCGGTGGCCCCCGCGAAGACGAGCACGGTCCCGTCCGGTCACCAACCGGCAGTACTCGCCCCCGCGAGATTATTCGCCCGCTGGTGGGGCAGCCAGGTCATGCTGGTTAGGCCGACCCGGGCTCCTGTACTATCGGGCGCCCAGGGAATGTCGACAAACCCTGTTTTACCGCTGTACCCTCTGCCACGACGCGGGCACGACAACCCAAGTCCCCGGAGGACCCCGGCGGAAACCCGCGGACCCGATTGTGAGTGCAAAGTGTGGAGTGTAAGTGTGTGTGTATGGTTTGATTTCGGGGTTTTCTTTCCCCTAGGCCGGTTGCTAAAAAGCTATCGAGCCCGGCCTGCCCGCCCCTCACTGCTGCCAAGGCAGCCGAACCGACCTAGCCGCAAAGCGGCCCGGGCGGTCCATCGTCCCAGGTCGCCTGGCCCCGACCTCGGAATACGTCCGAGCGGCCCAGACGACCCTCCACCCCTCACGGACCGTGGGACCACGTTCCCGGTGTGCAGCCGTGAGTGTGGGTTCCTCCCCGCCCCTGGTCACGGACCACGTCCGAGATCCGAGACGAGAAGGGTAATCCCGCTCTCTTCCCCTGCCGGAACACCGGCGTGCAATGGGTCCGAAGTGCGGGATCTTCCCCTCCCTCTCAGCGGGACGGCATCCCTGCCCGCTTCGAGACGGGGGACCCCCATCCCATCCCCACCCCGCAGGCTAGGTGGAGAGAGCAAGCTACCTCCTAACGGCCCCGGCCGGCCGGGCGTTTGTAGTCGGGGTCGCCTTCCCCTACCGGCGATTGGGACCCCAGGTCCCTAAGGGAGTCGCCGGGCTTCCCGTCCGCAGGAAAGTGCACCCCCCAGGGCCGCACCCGACGCCAGAACGAACGCGGCACAAAGCCACGCCCGCCCCGGAAGCCAGGAACAACGCCCAAAGGGGGCACACCCGCCCGCGCCCTCCCTGTGCCCTTGTCCGCGCCCGCTTATTCCCCCCGAAAGGGTTATTCACGGGTAACCTCCATATCTGGAGGCCGTTCCCCTATCCGCAACCCGGGGACGCGCTCGGTGGCATGGGCCATGCCTCCCCGAAGCAGGGAATCGCTCCCCTGCCCCGGGGCGAGAAGCAGCGCGTCCCAATGCGATCAATAAATTTGAGCGGAAACATCTCTGTCAGGGATTTCTGAACGTGGAGGACGAACTCCAGCTTCCTTGCCCCGTAGGTTAAATGCTATTCCCAAGTCCTCTCTTTGTTCCTTACGCCAAGTTTCTAGACTCTTTCCCTGAAGAATCAAACGAGCGATCGTCTTTTCCTGCTCCTCAGCTGATTTTTCTTTGATTTTCAAACAATATCTACAGTTGAACTTCTCACACTGCCGTCTGGACAACCCATCATCATTTTTATGAGATTGGCCTTTTCGATGAATAATCACGAACTCGTATTGCTGGAGGCCTTTCCAGCCATCGTGCTAGCTGTCCCTCCAAATCCTTGAAGGACATAAGCCACTTCAGAGAAACGTGATCTGTACGGATTAAAAACTTCCGTCCTAAAAGATAATGGCGGAAAAATTTTACGGAGTCTACTACTGTTAAGAGTTCTCGGCGAGTGACGCAATAATTTCTCTCAGCCTTATTAAGAACTCGACTAAAATAAGCTATAATTCTCTCCCCTCCCTCCTGTTTTTGCGACAAAACCGCGCTAATACCGATATTCGAAGCATCGGTATCTGTTCGGGAATCGCGAAACATCTCATATGTTAAATTGCGATCATCGACCCGCATTCCTCGCCGTGTTGTCGTTTCACGTGTTTACGCGCGAGACCTTGTCAGCGCCTGGAGTTCCCCCGAATTTCCACGAAAGCCAGCTCCGTTTCTCGAAAATAATCGCGTTATTTCTCGAACTATCTTCCCCCTCCTCGCGCGCTCTAGCGACCGCTCCGAAATTCAGCTGACATACCGCTCGCTCTCAGAAGCCTTTGTACCGTTGTAACTAACGAATAAAGTCAATACCAATATACAGCACATCCGAATAAACGTCGTTTTCTCGATCCTACCGATCCTAAGTACCTTGACTGCCGGGTCTTATTACAAGGCTATACCAGCCCACCGCGCTCAACGAACGATACCCGGTCGCGAGTGCACATTTTGGTCCTTCGAGCCGGATTCGGAGTCAAGACGAATCGTACCATACGACTTTCGGAGTGCTCAGTGACGATACCCGTTCACCATGGCATCCTCACAAGACGAGCTCCTGGCAAAGCAGAGCCAATTGATGGGATCAATATCTCGCGCCCTATCCAACTTCAAAAAATTGGGTCAAGCCAAAATGACGAAGGCGGTGGTGCAGAGCCGAATCGCAGCTCTCAAAGAGAAGTTCTCGACTTCGCGGGACTTGGACGCTAAGATCCGGGCATCCCTCGACGTGAGCACCGCCGAGGAGCTGCCGTATTACTGCAATGACCAGTTCAAAGCCTGCAAGGACCAGTTTGACGAGGCTCTGGACTACATGTCCGAGGTACTGGCCAAGGTTTCTGACAGCGACGTAGTCGACCTCAATGTAAGTCACGCTTCAAATTCAATCCTCCGTCCCACGGCTCAGCTTCCGCGGATCAACCTGCCGACCTTCAACGGATCTTTCGACTGCTGGGAAAACTTCCGCGATCGCTTTAAATCGATGATTATCGATAATAAAACGTTATCAAATGTAGATCGGATGCATTATTTATGCTCGAGTTTATCGGGAGATGCAAGTAGCGCGCTCACCCACCTCGCGATTACCGACGCAAATTTTACTGTGGCATGGAATCTCATCTCGTCGCGGTATGAAAATAAACGTCGTTTAATTAACGGCCATCTGCAAACGTTATTTTCGTTGCCACAGATCGCGTCCGAAACCTTCAAAGACCTTCAGAATTTGCGCGACAAAGCAAACACCTCGGTTCAAGCACTTCAAAACCTCGATCGTCCCGTCGACACTTGGAGCGATATCCTCGTTTTTTTGATTTCGCAAAAGCTCGATAAGCATGGGAATTACAAATGAGCGAAACGGTCGATTATCCCACCTATAACGAGTTGGATAAATTCCTAGAATCGCGTATCCGCGCTTTCGAGGCGATCTCGCCTTCGAAATCCGAGAAAACCACCGACGGTTCGCAAAAGTCGCCGAAATCGAAATCTATCGCTTCCCATTCGACAACAGCTGCAAACCTTGCGTGCCCGATATGCAAATCCGCGCACCTATTGTATCAATGTGCGTCGTTCTTAGCATATACTCCGTCGCAGCGATACGAGTATGTGAAAAGGGAAAACCGTTGTATTAATTGCTTCGGGCGTAATCATTCGCTAAAGGATTGTAAAAACGTGCGGTCCTGTAAAACTTGTCATAAGCGACATCACACCCTACTACATTTCACGGACGATGCAAAATCGCCCAGCGTAGAATCCGTTCCTACCGTCGCATCAAAAGACAGCAACAACGATAACGAGATCGCGTCTCATTTAATTTCGAAGACGATAATGCCGAAGTCAACCGTACTTTTAGCAACCGCTCGTATGCGTGTTTACTCGCCACAAGGTCACTTTGTTTACGCCCGCGCTCTGCTCGACCAAGGTTCCGTTGCGACTTTAATCTCCGGAAATATTGTTCAACGGTTGCGTCTCGCGAAAATAAAACAAACTACACGTATTACCGGCATTGGAGACTCGCAATCGTTGTCGCATTCCGTCGCACGTATTCGCGTAACCCCATCGTTTGGCGACAAACCGGCCTACTCGACTACCGCGTACGTAATTCAATCGCCTTCAAAGTACGCACCGAATCGCGCTCAATCGACGCTCCAATGGGCGCACATTTTTGACTTGACGTTGGCGGATAAGAATCCCATGAGCTCTGATCCGATCGATTTAATAATCGGAGCCGATTTGTACGGCATGCTTATTTTAGAAGGCGTCCGTAAAGGAGCCGATAACGAGCCCATCGCTCAGAACACGACACTCGGGTGGATAATTTCCGGACCGGTTTCTTCCGCCCGATCCCTCCACCCTGATTCCGTTCATGCGAATCATGGAACAATCCTCGAAAGCCTTGATCTCGATCTTCGTAAATTTTGGGAGATCAAAGAAGTCCCTCACGAAAACCATTTAAGTCCCGAAGAGCGACAATGCGAAGAGCATTTTGCCGCCACTCACTCCCGCACGCCGGAGGGACGATACGTCGTGCGGTTACCGTTCAAAAACGGTCCCCCGATAGACATTGGTGAATCCCGCGCTAACGCGTTGTCCAGTTTATACCGCGCGGAACGTCGACTCCTTCGAGAGCCAAATAAAGCCGCGTTATATCGCGAATTCCTAGAGGAATACGAGAAGCTCGGTCACATGACCAAGGTTAATGACACCGACGCAAATTCGAGTAACTCTCAAATTTATTACATTCCGCACCACGCTGTTTTTCGCGAAAGCAGCGTTACCACGCAACTTCGGGTCGTGTTTAACGCTTCCTGCGTTACATCGAACGGCACCTCGCTAAATCATCATTTGTTAATCGGTCGCAAACTACAAAATAACCTGGTCGTAGTTATCTTGCTCTGGCGTCAACATCCGTACGTTTGTACTGCCGACATCGCCAAAATGTATCGGCAAATTCTCATCGACACTCGCGACGTGGATTACCAACGAATTCTATGGCGCTCGTCGCCTTCCGAGCCAGTGGCGGAGTATCGGTTGCTTACCGTTACATACGGCACTGCTTCAGCCCCGTACCTCGCACTTCGCGTACTTCTACAGCTCGTCGAGGACTACGGAGCGGAATTTCCGTTGGCCAATATAGTATTACTTCGTCAAATCTACGTCGACGATTGTACGTTCGGAGCGAACAACCGTAAACTCGCGCTTCAAATTCGCGATCAACTAATTGCACTTCTGGAAAAGGGCGGTTTCCGGCTACGCAAGTGGGCAAGCAATTGTCCCGAGTTACTGTCCGACATTGATCCTTCCGATCATGGCCTTGCGCGTGACAAGGATCTACACGTCGACGAGCCGTTAAAGATATTAGGCGTCGCGTGGAATCCAGAAAGCGATTCCTTCCATTTCCGGGTCACGACTACACCGAATGCGGGGCAGACCAAACGGGCGGTTCTCTCCACCATCGCGAAATTGTTTGACCCGTTGGGGTGGGTAACTCCCGTTATCGTGGTCGCGAAAATATTTATGCAACGCCTCTGGTTATTGAAACATGATTGGGACGACGTGCTGCCGTGCGATCTGTTAGAACAATGGCGCGAATATCACAATCAATTGCCGCGTCTCAAACTCATCTCGATCCCTCGCTGGACAAATTACGGTCCCAATATCGCTCATTGTGAACTTCACGGGTTCTCGGATGCTTCAACAAAGGCGTACGCCGCGGTCGTATATCTCCGTCTCGTACCGAGAGACGGCCCCGTTACCGTGTGCATTCTCGTCGCGAAATCAAAGGTCGCTCCAATCAAGACATTAAGCGTGCCACGACTAGAGCTCTGCGGCGCGGTGCTTCTAGCACGTTTAATGTCATTTGTTCTTTCGAATCTCGACATTCAAAACCTCCAACATCTGTTGGACCGACTCAAGGATCGTGTTAGCGTGGCTTAAACAGCCTCCGTCACGATGGAAGGTTTTCGTCGCAAATCGAGTCGCCAAGACGCAAAGTCTGCTACCGGCAGCAATCTGGCATCATGTTCCGACGGCGGACAACCCCGCCGACTGCGCATCTCGCGGTTTGCGCCCTGGCGAGCTTGCCGATTGCACCCTTTGGTGGTCAGGGCTGTCCTGGCTAAAACAATCCCCTGAGCATTGGCCGACTTCATGCTCGTCTCCAATCGAAGCTGAAATATCGAGCGAAAACCGCGTCGTCATACATGCTTGCGTCGCACGTGTTGAACCATGGGATCTCGCGACGCGCTATTCTTCATGGTCTAAGCTGCTTACCGTGACGGCCTATATTATGCGATTCACAAGAATCCTTCGCTCTCGCCTCAATTTCACACCGAAAACCGGTGCTGAGATCAATCAATCGCTCGCACTAACTCCACGCGAAATTCAAACAGCCAAGATCTTTTGGCTCAAAACCATTCAAGGTGACTTGTTTCCACAAGAGACTGCGAGTCTCAAACGAAACGAACGCGTACCTAAATCAAGTTCACTTGTCGCTCTTAATCCGTATCTCGACACCGAGGGTCTGATACGAGTCGGAGGGCGACTGCAAAAATCCGATCTTCCCGAGTCAACCAAACATCCGATCGTCCTAGCGTCCCATCCGTTATTATCTCGCATCATATCGCACGCTCACCATAACACTCTACACGGAGGCCCTCATATTACCCTCGCTTATCTCCGTACCGAGTTCTGGCTTTTGCGCGCAAGGGCAACCGTACGGGCGGGTCCTATACCGATGCGTTAAATGCGCTCGCGAAAAGGCTATGGTGCCGGCGGAGCTCATGGGTAACTTACCCGACGTCAGAGTCAATCGATCTTCGCGCGCGTTTGAGCATACCGGAGTCGATTATGCAGGACCGATACTCGTGCGGTCTGCAAAGGGACGAGGTCATAAGGCTCACAAAGGCCTACATCTCCTTATTCATTTGTATGACCACGAAAGCAGATTCATTTAGAGCTGGTAAGCGATTACAGCTCGGCGGCCTTCCTTGCGGCGTGTACCCGAGTTGTCGCGCGGCGCGGACTTCCCCATAGCATGTACTCCAGATAATGGTACGACATTTCAGGGCGCCGAACGAGAACTCGCCGCCGCTTGTAAACGCCGCCGTGCGCGATCCAAATTTTCTTAACAAATTAGCATGCGATCAAATAGCATGGCATTTCCTCCCTCCTGGCGGCTCCACATTTCGGCGGATTATGGGAGGCCGGAGTACGTAGCGTGAAATACCACTTAAAAGCGATGTATAGATCTCACACGCTTACATGGAGGAGATGATTACGCTATTATGCCGTGTCGAAGCGTGCCTAAATTCGCGACCGATCACATCAATTTCCGATAGTCTCGACGACTACCGCGCCCTTACTCCCGGTCATTTTTGATCGGCGCCAACCTTGTTGCAATCCCGGAGCCGAGCGTACTCGACATAACCGAGAATCGGCTCTCGCGTTGGCAACTAGTGCAACGAATTTCTGAAGGTTTTTGGAGGTCGTGGGTAGGCGATTATTTGCATACGCTCCAACAACGCCCGAAGTGGCGCGTTATACAAAATCTGGCCACCGTCGGTCGGATCGTGCTAATGCGTAATCCGCTCGCTCTCCCCCAGTCATTGGGAACTCGGACGCATTATTGCTTGTCATCCCGGGGAGGATGGTCTGACACGCGTCGTCACCGTCAAAACCGCGCGCTCCGAATACAAGCGACCCATCGTCCAAACTGTGTTTCTTGCCGATCGATATAAATATCGAAACAGACGGAGAAGCGGTCAAGGCGGGCGGCTCGCGGCCGTAATGCGTTCCATCTTTCAGTCAAACCAACATGTAAATATGTATAAAACGCAATTAGATGTAAGATTTCGCTGTTTCTTTAGATTTAAGATTCCGCTTTTCCTTTAGATTTAAGTTTCATTGTATCCATATATCAACGTATTCAACAATTCACTGTATTATATTTGACATATGCGGCCTATTACTGTATGTTAATTCTCGTTTCGAATATAAATATTCGAGGCGGGCGGTATGTTCGGGAATCGCGAACATCTCATATGTTAAATTGGCGATCATCGACCCGCATTCCTCGCCGTGTTGTCGTTTCACGTGTTTACGCGCGAGGACCTTGTCAGCGCCTGGAGTTCCCCCGAATTCCACGAAAGCCAGCTCCGTTTCTCGAAAATATCGCGTTAGTTCTCGAACTATCTTCCCCCTCCTCGCGCGCTCTAGCGACCGCTCCGAAAATTCAGCTGACAAGTACCGCTCGCTCTCAGAAGCCTTTGTAACCGTTGTAACTAACGAATAAAGTCAATACCAATATACAGCACATCCGAATAAACGTCGTTTTCTCGATCCTACCGATCCTAAGTACCTTGACTGCCGGGTCTTATTACAAGGCTATACCAGCCACCGCGCTCAACGAACGATACCCGGTCGCGAGTGCACAGTATTAAAAAACTTTGTCTCTCAAAGAAAGTTCCGGATGTATTTTTCTTTCGGTTCTTATTCGTCCAAAATTCTATTTTCCCCAAATTTTTGATTTCGTAGGGACAACGGGGTTTCTAAACAAAAAGCCTTTGAAATTTTAAAGATTCAATCGAAGAATTTCGTAATAATCTAAGAAAAAAGTCAATAACCGCAGATTTTTTATCAATTATGCCCTCTGAATTTTAAATGTCCCAAATATTTGGCTTCTAAATTACGATAATTAATGTTAATTTTAATTTTGCCATTTGGAGTTACCAGCCGACGCAGACAATGCCGAATCGTATCGAGGTATACTAAACAAATTTTTGCAATAATTCTTTAAAATCTATCGTTTAAAGTAAAGGGGCATTACAAAGACCAAAGGTCTGACTAAACTGCTCACAACCCGTTTCCGATAGAGAACGCGGTTTTATCATTTATCTTCGGAACGAAATTAGCGTATCCACTTTTTGATCTTAGTGCAAAACCAAATATTCTTGATGTAATCAAATGTCATGATTCTGGGAATGGGATTTTTGGATTTAATTCTGCATAAAAGGGGCATTTTTTGCTTGATTTTTTAATATTTTTGTTGAAGCATCATATAAACTATTCCATTTAGTTTCTCCTGGTCCTACTAAGAGCATATACGCTAGAAAGATTTTGTATTATTTACCAAGTTTAAACGTTTATTGAGATTTCCATAACATATGCACTTCTTCAAGACTTGCTGATGCATAATTAAAAGTGTGTATACTGTTCTTTAATATTTTGTTGGCATCAACAGTTGCACACAAGCTCAGAGTATGTGAGGAACATCTTAAGTGTGAAGGTAGAATTATTTCATAAGAATTTGGCACAATATGTTCTTCATCGCTGTCAGTATTAATTAATGGAGAATCTTGAGCTATTATCTCACAATCTGAACTGTCAGTGTCACTATTGTTAAGCTATCTTCGTCACTAATACATTTACTGCGCACGCCAAATGTTTTAAATGCTTTACGAAGTTACTTCGCGTTGTATGTGATAGTCGCAACAATTTTAGAAGAATTTAATTCATACTCTGAATGTATTTCCTGAAGTAATTCAGTTATCTTATCGTAACCATGTGTTCCTTTAAATCTTCGGCATGCCAAAGCCTTCAATACTCTTCTTAAATTGATAGGATCAATCCAATGGGCTGTTAAACCTAAGAAACTCCGCTGCGTCCCGACCAGATATCTACAGCTGTACAAACATATTTAATATTTTTCAATTCTTGTTTTATTATTGATGATTGTTCTTCGTAATAATTTGCTATTTGTCGCCCAAGTGTTTGTCGATTTATTATTTTCAGACCAAACTTGCAAAGTTTAAATTTACAAATATTTTTCTAAAGTACAGATTTTCTACAACTCTTAAAGGTATCATAAAATGTACAAAATATTTGATCATATTATTATCGAAATTATCTTGAGAATATGAGCGTGTTGTTGATTTACGAGATGATTGTCCAGATATCGTTGAAGATGTTTTTTTACGTTTTATATGTGCACGATATTCTTCATATACTGTGACGTGGCGGCTCGCCGCCCGTGGCAGCGCCCCGCCGCCGTCGCAAGGCGCGGGTTCGCGCCCGCTGACGAGCCAGGAGAGCAACCGCGAGATCTCCAGGGGCCTCACGAGATCGTAAAATGCGTATTACTAATTAGCTTGAATTTTTTTTATGTAATTTGCGCCTCGCCGGTTGCCACCGGGGGAAGGACCCATGAGGAGCAAGGGAGTCGGC
>JASTWR010001958.1:0-29589 GCA_030770355.1 Harpagoxenus sublaevis | reverse complement strand
GAGGGCCGGGGGAGGAGGCGGGCCGGGGGGGGCTTGGGCCGATCCACCTACGGGGGTTCGGCCACGGGTGCCCCTCCGGTCCGTCGGGGGGGTTCGGCTCTGGGACCTCTTGGCCTCGGACCCGGGCCCCCCGACCGCGGGGGGAGGGAATGGTGGCTTTAGGCCGAGCCCTGTCTCCCTCCCGCGGGCAGGCGGTCGGGAACGTCGCGAGTCGAGGTGGGCGGCGCCGCGTGGGGCGGGCTCCCGGTACCTATACGGAGGGTGGGGTCGTCATCCCGGCGCCGGTTGAGTATGGGCAGGCTCGGGAGGAGGCGGGCCGGGGGAGGGGCTTGGGCCGATTCACCCACGCTGGGGTCGGCCACGGGTTGCCCCCGGATCGGTCCGTCGGGGGGGGGTCCGGCTCTGGGACCTTTCGGGTCTTGGACCCGGGCTCCCCCGAACCGCGGAGGGAGAGAATGGTGGCTTTACGCCAAGCCCTGTCTCCCTCCCGCGGGTGGGCGGCGGGTGTCGGCCTTAGGTCTTGTCGGGGCGGGACTCCGACAGGTTTCTGTCCGGGGCCTGGCACCCGCCTGCCTCAAGGAGGAGGAAGTGGGAGGGGGGAGGAGGGCGCTTCACGCGGGCGCTGACCCCTCCCCCCCCCCCCCTCTCGTCCGGGGGGGCGGGCGAGCGGTCGGGGTACACCGCTCGCTCGCCGGCCGAATAAGGCAACCCCCGGAAAGGAGGACGACGGACGGGGGTGGTGGCACCCGTCCGTCGATCGTTAGATTAGGAATGGCTTGCCTAAAAAAGGCGAAGTGCGGGGGGGCCCACGGATGTGATCATTGCGTTTCCCGGGGCCCTCCCAGCAAAAGCACAGTTAGGGTCACCCATGGGTGTTTTAGCCGGTAAGAATCCGGCACTCCCCCGTCCTACCCCGAGGGCGGGGGGTCTTCCCCCTCACGACATCAGAGGGGGTCGCTGGGCCATATACCGGGCTTGCCCGGGAACCCAGCGGTCGAAGATTTCACCCATGTAAAAAAAAAAAAGGTTAGGTCAGGTCAGGTTAGGTCAGGTTAGGTCAGGTTAGGTCAGGTTAGGTCAGGTTAGGTCAGGTTGTCCTCAGGGGTCGTGGACGGTCTCCTTTAGGGGGCCGTCCCCGATACGGGTTTTGCGAACCCGAGGTATCCGAGCACAGCAGCACCGTAATCTTCGTCAGCCGCTAGGCTGGCGGAGACCGGGGGGCCCTTTTCAGGGCCCGCGAGGTGGGTGGCCTCTATAAAAGTCGCCCGGTCGGACGGTGACCGTGAGGGTGGAGGCTTCGGCCCGCCCAACCGTCCGGAGGGGGCGCCGGGGGGGGCGGATTCCCGGGAGGGATTCCTCCCCCTTTTCGGCGCCTACGTCCTCAGGGGTCGTGGACGGTCTCCTTTAGGGGGCCGTCCCCGATACGGGTTTTGCGAACCCGAGGTATCCGAGCACAGCAGCACCGTAATCTCCGTCAGCCGCTAGGCTGGCGGAGACCGGGGGGCCCTTTTCAGGGCCCGCGAGGTGGGTGGCCTCTATAAAAGTCGCCCGGTCGGACGGTGACCGTGAGGGTGGAGGCTTCGGCCCGCCCAACCGTCCGGAGGGGGCGCCGGGGGGGGGCGGGTTCCCGTGAGGGGCTCCTCCCCTTTTCGGCGCCCACGTCCTCAGGGGTCGTGGACGGTCTCCGTTAGGGGGCCGTCCCCGATACGGGTTTTGCGAACCCGAGGTATCCGAGCACAGCAGCACCGTAATCTTCGTCAGCCGCTAGGCTGGCGGAGACCGGGGGGCCCTTTTCAGGGCCCGCGAGGTGGGTGGCCTCTATAAAAGTCGCCCGGTCGGACGGTGACCGTGAGGGTGGAGGCTTCGGCCCGCCCAACCGTCCGGAGGGGGCGCCGGGGGGGGGCGGGTTCCCGGAGACCCCTACGGGGGGGGGGATCCCCTCTTTCGGCGCCGATCGCGGCCGAGAGGGCCGGGGGAGGAGGCGGGCCGGGGGGGGCTTGGGCCGATCCACCCACGGGGGTTCGGCCACGAGTGCCCCTCCCGGTCCGTCGGGGGGGTCTGGCTTCGGGACCTTTTTGGGCCCCGAACCCGGGCCCCCCGAGCCGCGGGGGGGAGGGAATGGTGGCTTAGTGCCAAGCCCTGTCTCCCTCCCGCGGAGAGGCGGCGTGTACGTCGCAGGTCGGAGGGTGGTGGCGCCGGGGGGGGCGGGTTCCCGGAGACCCCTACGGGGGGGGGATCCCCTCTTTCGGCGCCGATCGCGGCCGAGAGGGCCGGGGGAGGAGGCGGGACGGGGGGGGCTTGGGCCGATCCACCCACGGGGGTTCGGCCACGGGTGCCCCTCCCGGTCCGTCGGGGGGGTCTGGCTTCGGGACCCTTTTGGGCCTCGAACCCGGGCCCCCCGAGCCGCGGGGGGGAGGGAATGGTGGCTTTGTGCCGAGCCCTGTCTCCCTCCCGCGGAGAGGCGGCGGGAACGTCGCGGGTCGGAGGGAGGTGGCGCCGGGGGGGGCGGGTTCCCGGAGACCCCTACGGGGGGGGGATCCCCTCTTTCGGCGCCGATCGCGGCCGAGAGGGCCGAAGGAGGAGGCGGGCCGGGGGGGGCTTGGGCCGATCCACCCACGGGGGTTCGGCCACGGGTGCTCCTTCCGGTCCGTCGGGGGGGTCTGGCTTCGGGATCTCTTTTTGGGGTCTCGGACCCGGGCCCCCCGAGCCGCGGGAGGGAGAGTATGGTGGCTTATGCCAAGCCCTGTCTCCCTTCCGCGGGCAGGCGGGCGGGGGCTGGGCCCCGGGCGGGGGCGGGATTCCGACAGGTTTCTCGCCTCCTCCGGGGGCTTGGCGCCCGCCTGCTTTGAGGAGGGGGGGGACGCCTCAGCGGGCGCTGACTCCTCCCCCCCTTCTGGTCCGGGGGGGCGGGCGGGCGGTCGGGGCACACCGCTCGCTCGCCGGTCAGTGTTTTTGACAACCCCCGGAGAGGAGGACGACGGACGGGGGTGGTGACACCCGTCCGTCTGTCATTAGACTAGGAGGGATGCCTAAAAAGGCAAAGTGCGGGGGGGCCCACGGATGTGATCATTGCGTTTCCCGGGGCCCTCCCAATAAGCACAAGTAGGGTCACCCATGGGTGTTTTAGTCGGTAGGAATCCGACACTCCCCCGTCCTACCCCGAGGGCGGGGGGTCTTCCCCCTCACAACATCCGAGGGGGCCGCTGGGCCACATACCGGGCTTCGGCTCAGGGAACCCAGCGGTCGAAGATTTCACCCATGTAAAAAAAAAAAAAAAAAAAAAAAGGTTAGGTCACCCTCAGGGGTCGGGGGCGGTTTACCGGGTGTCCCTAGGGGCTCCCGGGGCCGTCCCCGATACGGGCATTGCGAACCCGAGGTACCCTAGCACAGCAGCACCGTAATCTCCGTCAGCCGCGAGGCTGGCGGAGACCGGGGGGCCCTTTTCAGGGCCCGCGAGGGAGGCGACCTCTATAAAAAGTCGCTCGGCCGGTCGGGGCTGTGTGGGATTGAGCCCTAGCTCTCTCACCGACCTATGGGAAGGAAAACCCAGACAGAAAACCGGGGGTCCGGTCGCCCCGCTTAGGAGTCTGACAAGTCGGGTCACCCCGGGTCTAGGCCCGGTACATCCCCGGCTTCTCAGACTCCAACGGCCGGTAGGGGTTGGCGGCCCTGACTCCAAACGCCCGGTCGGCCGGGACCGTTAGGGGGATGTTTTTACACCTCCCGCCGGCATAGAGGAAGGTCACCTCGATAAAAAACCACGGGGTGGGGTTGGGGAGGGTGGTCCCCGTTCCCGAGGCGGGCAGGGATGCCGTCTCGCCGAGGGAATGGGAAGACCCCTTCCCTCCTTTCCTCCATTGCACGCCGGTGCTCCGGCAGGAGGGGGAGGGGGGGGTAACCCTCTTCCGACTCAGCCCAGGACGTGGTCCTGGGTTGGACGGAGGGGAGGCCCACATTCGGTGACTACACCTCTGGGACGTGGTCCCACGGTCTGCCGAGTGTGGAGGGTCGTCGGGCCGCTCGGACGTATTCCGAGGTCGGGGCCGGCGACCTGGGTGGGAGATCGCCCGGGCCACTCGGACATATTCCGAGGTTGGGGCCGGGCGATGCTTGTGAAGGGAGACCCGTCGGGCCGCTCGGACATATTCCGAGGTCGGGGCCGGCGGGTCTTGGCCGCCGGATGAAATAGACCGGCGGCGCGCGGGTAACTCCGGCGGTTGGGGATCGCATCCCTCCCGAACCCGGCCGTCGGAGTAGGCGGTTGGCCAGGGCGCGGAGGTCACCTCGGCCCTGGGCAAGGAATGTAGGCTGGTCGCCACGGCGGGCATGACCTTGGGTGGGGTGCGACACCCTGTGGTCTGTCTGTCCGTGGGGCCCCCCGCGTGGCGGCACCCGCCGCGGTGCCCGTCGAGTCGGAGCGACGGGAGCCCGGAAAGCCCATGGGGAGCTGGGCCTTGATGCCCTCTCCTCATGGGGGAGTAAGGGACACGGAGTCCCAGTCGCCCTGCTGTTGGCAGGGGGCTGGGGCATAGGGGGCAACCCCGAGCCGTGGCGGGGAGTGGGAAAAAACCAAAAATGAACTTCACAAATACAAACTCAAAGGACGAAACGAAGGGGAGGGAGGAGGTGACGATTACCCGATCCTCCAGGGTAACCGGGTCGAAGGGTGCTTCGGCCAAGAGCGGGAGGAAGGAGGGAGAGGGGAGCAGGATTCCTGCCCCTGTGGGGAAGGAGGACGCACCCACGGGCAGTTTTTGCACGGTGTCCCTGGGCAGGCCTGTGTCTGCGGGAGGGTCCGGTGCGGGGAGCAAGCCCGGCTTGGGCAGGCCCGACATGAGTGGGGATGCGCCGAGGGCGGAGTACCGACGGAGAGGGACGGTCCCTCGAATAGAGTCGGATTCGGAGACAGACAGACGTCCCAGGTCGCCGCTGCGTCCGAGTGGAGGGCAGCACACGCACACGGACACGGACACGGATGCGAGTGCACATTTGGGGTCGATAGACTCCTATAACGACGTTGACCATCAGATGTCGGGGGACGATGACGACGTCTGCTTTGTGGGGGAACAGGTGTCGCAGGGCGACACAATCACGAGCGAGACGGCCACCAGGGCCAGGTCGATTATGAAGAGGGCCGCTGATCGGGTTTCAGTACTGGTGGGGGAGGATTGCCCTCCCATCAAGGTCAAGGAGGAGACAGGCAGAGGTCGACGGGTAACGACGGGCGACCACTACCTCAAACTGCTTGAGGAAGCGGAGAGGCGGTTAATTGACAGGGCCCAGGAGCTCCGGGACCTGAAGGAGGACAGGACCTCACCCAGCCTCTCAAAAGGCAGGAAAGAGGCGGAGAAGAGGGCGAAGGAGGAGCTACGCCACCTCCCAACAGCTACGCTTCACGCGACGATTGTGGAGTCGGTGAGCGGGTTGGACGTGGTGGCGGAGAGGTCTAACGCGCTGCAGGGCCCATACAGGGGCAAGTTGAATGAGAAGGCAGCGACAATCGCGGCTGCCGTATCGTTGCTTGCCCAAAGGCAGGCGGACCCAGCCGCGGGCGTGGAGAGAGGGGCCGAGGTGGAGGAGCTGCGCGGGAGGGTGGCCACGCAGGAGCGACTGCTGGCGGCCCTCCGCGAGGACAGGGCCAAGCAGCAAGAAGAGATCCAAGCACTCAAGGGTGAGATGGAGAGGCTGCAGAGCCAGACGAGGAGGGAGGTGAGGGGGACGAAGAAGAGGAGGATATTTGTGGACGACTCCTCCTCTCCCTCTCCATCTATAGACGGGGACAACCCGGGTGGGGCCCCCGTCGAAAATGATATGGAAGTGGACGCGACGGGTGACGACGAGGCCCTGGAGCGAGAAAGGAGTGAGAGGAGAAGGAGGGAGATCCTCGCTGAAATCGAGGAACAGGGGCTTCCGGCGGTCCTCAGGCCTGAGGTGCAGGGCATGAGGAGGGTGCTAGAGCCGGAGGTCCCAGCGGCAGCGGTCCGGGGGCTGCCCGAAAAGAAGCAGGACAAGGACGTGGAGGGACGTCTCGCATCCTTGAGAGACGAGCTGAGGGCGGAAATGCGCATGGGAATAGAGGAGCTCAAGGGGCTCATCGTGGGAGAGATGGGCTCCGGAAAGAGGGACCCCAAGGCACCGGGGAAGGACCCAGCGCTGACCGCGAGGCAGGCGCGGTCGAGGACGCGGGGGAGGAAGGAAGCCCCCGTTCCCGTTCCCACGTCGGCGGCGGGAAAGCAGCCGCAGGTACAGGGGAAGGTGGCTGGTCCCCGCTCCCGCAACGGCTGCTGGACAACAGCAGCCGCAGGGGCAAAAGGGGAGGAGGAGGACATATGCCTCGGCCACAAGGGCAGCAGACAAGCCGCAGTCCCAGGCGCGGCGGGACAATGACGCTGGGCCCATGGAGACTGGGTGGACCCAGGTGGAGGGGCGAAGGGCTAAAGCGTCAAAAAAGAAGTCGGAGCCCGAAGGGGGAAGGAAGCCGGAGGCGAAGAAGAAAGGTCCGGCGGCGACAAAGCAAGCCCCCTCCCAGCCTTCCTCAAAGGCGGGGAAGAAGAGGAGAAGGGTGCCGAAGACGGCGGCGGTGGTCCTCACCTGCCCAGAGGACAAATACTCTGAGTTCATGGGCATGGTGAGGAGCAAGGTGGCCCTGGCGGAAGTGGGGATCGACAAGATCCCCAATGTCAGAAGGACGGCCACGGGGGCACTGAGCCTCGAGATTTCGGGCCGTGACGGGGCGGAGAAGGCCGACGCCCTGGCGGCAAAAATGACGGAGGCCCTGATGGGCCAAGAGGGGGTGAAGGTCAGCCGTCCGATCATGACGGCTGACCTGAGGATCAGCGGATTTGAGGGCTCCGTCAGGGAGACAGAGGTGGCGGAGACCCTTGCGACAAAGGGAGGAGTGAGCCCGCTGAGCATAGCCGTTGGTCCCGTCACAAGGATGGGGAACGGGCTGTGCTCAGTGGTGGCCAAGTGCCCGCTAGCTGCGGCAAACGCCCTGGCGAGGGACGGGCGAATAGCACTGGGGTGGTCGAGAGCAAAAGTGGAGTTGCTCGACAAAAGGCCGCTCCAGTGCTTTAGGTGCCTGGAGTTGGGGCATACGAGGGCGACGTGCCGCAGCAGCGTGGACAGGTCAGGAGCCTGCTACAGGTGCGGAGTCGCGGGCCACGCGGCCAGGGGATGCCGGGCGCCGGTAAATTGCGTGGTGTGCGAGGGCAAGGGGCTGCCGCACGGACACCGCATCGGTGGGGTGGCGTGCGCCGGGTGTCGTCCCGGAAGAGGAGGAAGGTCGGGGGCTGCGGCCAAGAGGAAGTCGGAGGCGACCCCGAAGCCCGCGGCCGTGGAAAAGCCGAAGCCAAGGGCGGCGGCGGCCAAGGCCAAGGAGGGGCCGAAGCCGATAGGGGTATTGGAGGTGTCGGGCTTCAGGGTCACCCAGGGGGGGAGGCTCGTGGCCGGGGTAGTGGACGAGCCCCCCAAAGAAAAGAGGACTCATCCTTCCCGCAAGATCGCGGGGGGGAGGAGCCAGGCCCCTACAGGGGGGGAGCCCTCCGATAAGATGGAGGTCGAGGTTCCCCCCACAGAGGGGGCGAACGAAGAGAGAGGGGGGGCTCTTCCGTCGGTGACGGGGAGAACCCCCTCTCAGACGAGTATGGAGGTGGAGTCAGCGGACTCCCACGACGAGGAGGAAGGAGTGGAGGACTCTGTGGGCCGCTTGTAAATGGCCTTCAGAGTCCTCCAGACTAACCTCAACCACGCCCGCGCAGCGCAAGATCTTTTCTGCCATATGCTGGCGGAGCGCGGGTGTGGTCTGGGGGTCGCGGCGGAGCCCTACCGGGTCCCAAGAAACCACCCATGTTGGGCGGGGGACCGGGGGGGCTCTGTCGCGATAACATGGAGGGCAGTGCCGTCGTCCCCCCCGTGCGTCCCGAAGGGAGCCGGGGCGGGCTATGTCCGCGTCGACTGGGGGCCCATCTCGGTGATAGGGGTGTACGCCCCTCCTAGATGGACGCTGGCCGAGTACGAACGGTTCTTGGTTGAACTGGAGCATTGCGTTCGCGGGTGCTCGGCCGGCCGGGTGTTGGTCGCGGGGGACTTCAATGCGAAGTCAACTGCTTGGGGTTCCCCGCGGACCGATAGGAGGGGCGAGGCCACCGAAGAATGGGCGGCGGGCCTCGGCCTGGTTCTATTGAACTCGGGCCGGGAAAGCACGTGCGTGCGGCGGCAGGGGCAGTCGATCGTGGACCTTACATGGGCCACGCCCCCCGTCGCGCGCACGGTGAGTGAATGGAGGGTAGACGCGGACCAGGAGACTCTGTCGGATCACCAATACGTCTCAATGATGGTCCGCGTTGCCCTCCCGGAGGTGCAAGCCCGCCGCCGAGAGGCCGAGAGACATAGGAGGAGATGGGCCCTAAAAAAGCTCGACGCGGACCGGTTCAGGGCGGCGATTACGGCCCTGACGTGGGGTAGGGAGGAAGAGCGACCGGAGGGGGACGATGGGGGGGTGGACGAAATGGCCGAGGGGTTGTCGCGGCTTATGGCAACGGCGTGCGACGTCGCGATGCCCCGGGTCCGCCCCCAGCGCCCCCGAAGGTGCGCGTACTGGTGGACGGAGGAGCTGTCCGAGCTCAGGCGCTCCTCCGTCCAAGCCAAGAGGACTTGGCAGCGCTTGAGAGCGGGGAGGCGCAACGCGCGACTGACGGAGGAGGAGGCTGGGGAGGCCTGGCGTACCGCCCGCCGGGCTCTCTCCAGCGCGATACACGCGGCCAAGGAGCGCTCCTGGCAGGAGCTTCTCGACAGCGTAGAGGAGGACCCGTGGGGGCGCCCATACAGGCTGGTGCTTGACAAACTCAGGCCCTGGGCGCCCCCGATAACGGAAACACTGGCCCCCGAGTTCGCCGCCGAGGTGGTGGACGCTCTCTTCCCCCGGATGGATGGGGGGGAGGTGCGGTTCCCGGCGTGCGCGGGGCCAGTGTGGAGCGAGGAGCTCCGGATAAGCGAGGAGGAGCTGTCGAGGGCGCTCCGCAGGGTCAGGAGGGGCAAGGCTCCTGGCCCTGACGGTATACCAGGAAGAGCGTGGACCTTGGCCGCGGGGGGACTGGCCGGCGGGATGCGCAGAGTCTTCAACGCGTGTCTCAAGGCCGGCCGGTTCCCCAAAAAGTGGAAGCAGGCCAGCTTGGTGCTCCTGCCGAAGGCGGACAAACCTGCGGGTTCACCGTCCGCCTACCGGCCCGTGTGCCTGCTGGACGAGGTTGGCAAGATTTTGGAGAGAATAGTAGCCGAACGCCTCGTCCAGCACCTGTCCCAAAGGGCAGATGGGGGGATCTCGGACGACCAGTTTGGCTTCCGTGCCGGGCGATCGACGATTGACGCGGTCAAGAGCGTCTTAGCCCGGACGGAGGCCGTGATTGAAGGGGGGGGAGTGGCGATGGGCGTCTCTTTCGACGTGAAGAACGCCTTTAACTCCCTCCCCTGGTCGGTGATAGGGGGGGCCCTGCTCAGAAAAGGGGTCCCCCCTTACTTGATGGAGGTCGTCCGGGATTACTTCCGGGACAGAGGTCTGCGGTACACGGACCGGGATGGGGTTCCGAGGGTTAGGTTGGTCGAGTGCGGCGTCCCGCAGGGGTCAGTGTTGGGGCCCCTGCTGTGGATCGTCGCGTATGACCTGATCTTCGGGACCCCCCTCCCCGAGGGGTGCTGGCTCTCAGGATACGCCGATGATATATTCCTGGGAGTCGGCGGGGAGGATTGGCAGGAGCTTTTTGGGCTGGCCAATGTAGCGGCTGAGTGCGTGGTGCGCTCCGTACGCGGACTGGGCCTGGAGGTGGCCCCGCAGAAGACGCAGGTTGCGGTCTTTTATGACCCCCGTAGGCGGGGGTGCCGCAGGCGGGGCCCGCCTCCGGAGGGGCTCAGTCTCCGCGTGGAGGGTGTGAGGATCCCGACCACTCCTCACCTCAAACATCTGGGGGTGTGGCTGGACAGAAGGAGGAGCTTCGGCGAGCACGTCGCCCGCGTCGTCCCTAGGGCAAAGAGGATGGCCAACTGCTTGGCTAGGATCCTGCCCAACATCGGGGGGGCGAGCGGGCGCGTGCGTCGCCTCTATGTGGCGACGGTCCAGTCGGTGCTCCTATACGGGGCACCGATATGGTGGAAGAAGGTGGGCGAGAACGCCCGCCTCAACGGGCGGATGGAGGCGGCACAGCGGGTCATCGCAATCGCCGCCTCCAGGGCCTATCGGACCGTCTCCCACATGGGGGCGACTATCATCGCGGGGATTCCCCCGGTCAGGCTGCTGGCCAAATCGTACGCGATTAGGTACGAGGAGGCCAGCCGGCTGAAGGCCGAAATGGGGGTGATCCCCCCGAGAGTAAGGAGGGCGCTGAAGCTCCGAGCCCAAGGGGCCCTCCTCCGCGAGTGGAAGGGGGACCTAGCGGACCCCCGACATTTGTGGGGGAGGAGGGTGATAGAGGCTGTCCAGCCGGTACTGGAGGAGTGGGTGGAGGGCGGCAGGAGGAGGTATGTCGCCTTCCACGCGGTGCAGGTAATGACGGGCCACGGTTGTTTCGGCTCATACCTGCACCGCATCGGGAGGGAGCGCACCACGTGCTGCTGGCACTGCCCGGAGGTGGCGGACACGGCGCAGCACACGCTGGAGCACTGCCCAGCGTGGGCGGAGGAGCGCCGTGACCTCCGGGCATGCATAGGGGGGGACCTCTCCCTCCCGGCCGTCGTCGCTGCGTCGGTTCGGGGGGGTGATGAGGGGCCGCAAAATTGGAGGGCGTTCGTCTCCTTCTGCGACAAGGTTATGTCGCGGAAGGAGGCGGACGAGCGGGTGAGGAGGGGGGAAGTCGCCCCTCCTCAATCCGACAGTGAGTAGGGGGTAGCGGCGGGAGGGCGGATTTCCAGAACCTCCACGGAGGTGGGGATCCTCCCTCTCGCCGACGGTCACGGCCGAAGGGGTCGGCGGAGGAGGCGGACCGGGGGGGGCTTGGGCCGATCCACCTACGGGGTTTCGGCCACGTGTGCCCCCGGCCGGTCCGTCGGGGGGGTCGGGCTCTGGGACCTTTTACGGGTCTCGGATCCGGGCCCCCCGGAGCGCGGGAGGGAGAGTATGGTGGCTTTATGCCAAGCCCTGTCTCCCTCCCGCGGGCGGGCGTCAGGTTTTGGAAATGGCGCAGAGCAGAGCGGGAGGCGGCGCCGGGGGGGCGGGCCCCCGGAACCTCTACGGAGGAGGGGGTCCTCCCTCTCGGCGCCGGTTACGGCCGAGGGGGTCGGCGGAGGAGGCGGACCGGGGGGGGCTTGGGCCGATCCACCTACGGGGTTTCGGCCACGGGTGCCCCTCCCGGTCCGTCGGGGGGGGGGTCCGGCTCTGGGACCTTTCGGGTCTCGGACCCGGGCTTCCCCGAACCGCGGGAGGGAGAGTATGGTGGCTTTACGCCGAGCCCTGTCTCCCTCCCGCGGGCATGTGCCGGGATCGGCACTGAGCAGAGGAGGGTGGCGCCGGGGGGGGCGGGCTCCCGAAACCTCTACGGAGGAGGGGGTCCTCCCTCTCGGCGCCGGTCACGGCCGAAGGGGTCGGCGGAGGAGGCGGACCGGGGGGGGCTTGGGCCGATTCACCCTCTGGGGTTTCGGCCACGGGTGCCCCCGGTCGGTCCGTCGGGGGGGGGTCCGGCTCTGGGACCTTTCGGGTCTTGGACCCGGGCTCCCCCGAACCGCGGGAGGGAGGGAATGGTGGCTTTACGCCAAGCCCTGTCTCCCTCCCGCGGGTGGGCGGCGGGTGTCGGGCCTTTGGTTGTTGGGGCGGGACTCCGACAGGTTTCTCGTCCCGGGGGCCTGGCACCCGCCTGCCTCAAGGAGGAGGAAGTGGGAGGGGGGAGGGGGGCGCTTCACGCGGGCGCTGACCCCTCCCCCCTCTCGTCCGGGGGGGCGGGCGAGCGGTCGGGGTACACCGCTCGCTCGCCGGCCGAATAAGGCAACCCCCGGAAAGGAGGACGACGGACGGGGGTGGTGACACCCGTCCGTCGATCGATAGATTAGGAATAGGCTTGCCTAAAAGGCGAAGTGCGGGGGGGCCCACGGATGTGATCATTGCGTTTCCCGGGGCCCTCCCAGCAAAGCACAGTTAGGGTCACCCATGGGTGTTTTAGCCGGTAAGAATCCGGCACTCCCCCGTCCTACCCCGAGGGCGGGGGGTCTTCCCCCTCATAACATCAGAGGGGGTCGCTGGGCCATATACCGGGCTTGCCCGGGAACCCAGCGGTCGAAGATTTCACCACGTAAAAAAAAAAAAAAAAAAAAAAAAAAAAAAAGGTTTCACTTACCCTCAGGGGTCGGGGGCGGTTTACCGGGTGTCCCTAGGGGCTCCCGGGGCCGTCCCCGATACGGGCATTGCGAACCCGAGGTACCCTAGCACAGCAGCACCGTAATCTCCGTCAGCCGCGAGGCTGGCGGAGACCGGGGGGCCCTTTTCAGGGCCCGCGAGGGAGGCGACCTCTATAAAAAGTCGCTCGGCCGGTCGGGGCTGTGTGGGATTGAGCCCTAGCTCTCTCACCGACCTATGGGAAGGAAAACCCAGACAGAAAACCGGGGGTCCGGTCGCCCCGCTTAGGAGTCTGACAAGTCGGGTCACCCCGGGTCTAGGCCCGGTACATCCCCGGCTTCTCAGACTCCAACGGCCGGTAGGGGTTGGCGGCCCTGACTCCAAACGCCCGGTCGGCCGGGACCGTTAGGGGGATGTTTTTACACCTCCCGCCGGCATAGAGGAAGGTCACCTCGATAAAAAACCACGGGGTGGGGTTGGGGAGGGTGGTCCCCGTTCCCGAGGCGGGCAGGGATGCCGTCTCGCCGAGGGAATGGGAAGACCCCTTCCCTCCTTCCTCCATTGCACGCCGGTGCTCCGGCAGGAGGGGGAGGGGGGGTATCCCTCTTCCGACCCAGCCCAGGACGTGGTCCTGGGTTGGACGGAGGAGAGGCCCACACTCGGTGGTTGCACACCAGGGACGTGGTCCCACGGTCTGCCGAGTGTGGAGGGTCGTCGGGCCGCTCGGACGTATTCCGAGGTCGGGGCCGGCGACCTGGGTGGGAGATCGCCCGGGCCACTCGGACATTTTCCGAGGTTGGGGCCGGGCGATGCTTGTGAAGGGAGACCCGTCGGGCCGCTCGGACATATTCCGAGGTCGGGGCCGGCGGGTCTTGGCCGCCGGATGAAATAGACCGGCGGCGCGTTTGGTGACTTCCAGTGGTCGGGGATCGCATCCCTCCCGAACCCGGCCACTGGAGTCGGAGAGCCGTCGGTGCGGAGGTTACCTCGGCCGGCGGCTGAACACGGTAAGCTGGTCGCCACGGCGGGTAAGGCGTTGGAGGGGGTGCGACCTCCTTCGCCCCAACCGTCCGTGGGGCCCCCCGCGTGGCGGCGCCCGTCACGGTGCCCACCGGGTCGGAGAGGTGGGAGCCCCGAAAGCCCATGGGGGGCTGGGCCTTGATGCCCTCTCCTCATGGGTGAGTAAGGGACATGGAGTCCCAGTCGCCCTGCTGTTGGCAGGGGGCTGGGGCATAGGGGGCAACCCCGAGCCGTGGCGGGGAGCGGGATTTATACAGGAATGAATTCACAAGCACTAAATAAAAAGGAGTATTGCTCCGAGACTCGGAGCAAAGAGGAGGGCGACACTCAGCGGCGTAGCGACTTTGCAGCGCCGAGGAGCGCGGGGACGAGAGGAGACACACCGCGAGCGAGTAATGACTCGCAACGGAGTGTCACGCAGGGGAGTCCAACAACAACCAGGATTCCCACCAGGACCACCAAGAAGACCGTGGGAGGTCCGAAAAGCGCGAGAGGATTGAGGAGTAACTCGGCAGCTCCCAAAAGTGAGGAGCACGAGCAACTAACGGCCAGAACATCAGTGCCCTTGACGAGGATGGGCGAGGCCCTTGTCTCGGGAAATTCGGGGGTAGCAATACCCCCGACTCTCGAGGGGAGACCGGAACCAAGTGGGACAGGAGGAGAGACGGTGAGCAACAGAGCGGGCAACGAGAACAACGCCGCTGCCGGCAAAGCTGCCATCGCCGCCAACAGGGGGAAAAGACCCCTTGGAAAAACCAAGGATGGATCAACGACACGCGACAAAATGCCCGAGTCGCACAATCGCCGTGCCAAAGACAAACGATTAGTGAGGAGATCACGGGTGGATGGGAGAAACTCGTCTAACGAAAACCCGACATCGTCATCGGAATCGGACGTGAGGTCGCGTTCCCGCTCCCGGACGAAGAGAAGGAATATCACGATCCCCGCGTCGGAATCGGAGTGCGACTCGGACGTAGAAATCGCGGAGGAGATGGAGGGTGGTCCTGCCCGGCTTGGTAAGGGGGTTGGCGAAGAGGCCAAGAGATTGGTCAATGTGACCGTGGACGTGGTCGAAAAAGAGTTGGGCACGGATTACTGCCCCTCCCTCAGGAATGTTGGAAAGGAGGGGGGTAGAGGTCGCCCTGCAACAACGGGTGACTATTACCTCAAGGTGCTCCGCGATGCAAACGTGGAGCTGCTTGAGAATATGAGGGACCTAAGAAACTTAAGGGACTCCCTAGTACCTGCTAACCTCTCCATTAATAGAAGGTTAGAGGAGGAGAAGGCGCTGGAGGAGCTGAATGTTGCCCCGGCGGAGATCCTTCCTGTGGAAATCTTTGAGGCCGTTAACGGCATAGACCTGGTAGCCGAAAAGTCGGGTAGGCTGAAAGGAGAACACAGGGGTAGGCTGAGCAAGTCAGCGGCCGTCATAAAAGCCGCGACGACTCTCCTTGTTCAGAGATACGAGGATCCAAAAACGGGCCGAGAGAGGGACGTGGAGTTGGAGTTACTCCGCGAGAGGATAGCTGCACAAGAAAGGGAACTCTCTGACCTCCAGGCTGCAAAGGCACGTCAGTATGCGGAAATGCAGGAACTACGTTCCAACCTGGAAATACTGCGGAGAGAAACCCAGAAAAAGGAGGAAATGACCGCCCGTACGACGAGAGGGGGTAGCAGGGCGAAGAAGAGGAAGGCGAACCCCCTCAAGTCCTCGAGCGAAGAGGAAAACGCTGGGAAGAGGAATCAGGAACCCATGGACCTGGATATCGGGATGGAAGCGAATCCGACATCGGGGACGTCCGCGGGGGAGGAGGATCAAGAGGAAAGTTCGAGGGACCGAGTCCTCGAACAAATAGCCGCCGAAGGCTTACCGGCGGCGATCCGACCTTCACTGCGGGGGAAGCGCAAGGTGCTGGAGCCCGAGATACCGGCCAGGAAGGTAACTCAGAACCCTGGCATGGAGGATCGGCTAGCGTCAATGCTAGTCAAGTGTGTCAACGAAAAAGTTGACAAAATGGGGGAGGATCTCATGAAAAAGGTGCAGGAACTCCTCCCTCAGAAAAATTGGAAAGGAGAGGGGGGGCAAACACCCTCCTTCAACTCGTTCAATACGGAGGCCGCAGCTACGACGGACTCTGGAAAGAAAGGGAAGGAAAAGAAGCCCGCGTCACAGAAACAACCGGCCCAAAAACCCGATCCCACATGGACCAGGGAACAAAGTTCCAGGTCCCAGGTACCAGGGCAGAAGGCCGGCTCTATCGTCACCCCCGTTCCCACGAGGACAACGCAATCGCGCCCTCAGGTACAAAGGGGGGACGAGATACGGGCAACCACCACTGCGGGGACAGTAGAGGGAGAGTGGACCCAGGTGGTGAGGAAGGGAAGAGGAGGGAAGAAACCAGCCCAGACCCAGGCACAACCGCAAGCCCAGACCAATGCCGGAAAGGGCAAAACCACGGCAAAGCCTGGGAAGAGAGGGGGAACTGGGGGTAGCAACAAACCGCCACTTTCCTCCCAAACAGGGAATAAAAAGAGGAGAATCCCTCGCACTGCGGCGGTGACACTCACCTGCCCAAAAGATGAGTACGCCGAGTATATGGGCTTGGTGAGGAAAAAAGTGGACTTGGAAAGCTTGGGCATTACCAAGCCTCCAAACGTGAGACGCACGGCGACAGGGGCCATTAGCCTTGAGATAGCTGGACCGGGAAATGCTGAGAAGGCCGACGCCCTGGCCAGCAGGATGGCCGAGGCCCTTACTGGGAAGGAAGGGGTGAGAGTCGGTCGTCCTACGATGACTGCGGACATCCGAATCAGCGGTTTCGAACCGTCGGTAACCGAGGCTGAGATCGGAGAAAATCTCGCCCGCAGAGTTAACGTGGGCGCCACGAGTATCACGGTGGGGCCGATCAGGCAGCTGGGCGGCGGGATGCGCACCGTAGTGGTGAAGTGCCCGTTGGCTGCTGCAAATGCCCTTGCAGGGGAGGGTAAGGTGGCGCTGGGGTGGTCCTCGGCGAAAGTGACGCTGTTAGAGAAGAGGCCGCTCCAGTGCTACAGATGCCTGGAGTTCGGGCACACCCGGACCACATGCAAGGGCGAGGTGGATCGCACCGGGGTGTGCTACAGGTGTGGAGATGACAACCACCTCGCCCGCGAGTGCCGGGCCCCGGTGCGGTGCATAGTCTGCAGCAGTAAGGGACTTCCCTCTGAGCACAGAATTGGGGGTCCCGCCTGCAAGGGCTGTGCGGCGAAAAGGAAAGGGAAGGTCGCGGAGAAGAAGAGGAGAGACGCGATCAAACCCTCAAAAGAAGATGCGACGAGGACCATCGACGCATCGAAGAGCGGGGAAAAGAAGAAGCGTGTGAACCCCGTGAAGATCAGCGAGGTGATCGAAGTCAGAGGCTTTAGGGTCACTCAGGGGGATAAACTAATTGCGGGGGTGGTAACCCCCCAAGAACCCCCTAAGGAAAAGAGGCCCCCCAGGAGGAAGGAGGAAGTCAAGTCCTTCCTTGCCCTTCCCACCCCCGGGCCCAGTACGGCCATGGAGGAGGAGGTAGAGGGGGAGGTGGAGATGGAGATTCCTCCGCCGGGTCCTTTCGCTAACGGTGGGGACAAAAGAGAGGAAACAACACCCATGGAAGTGGTGGGTACGGAGGACACGGAGGACGCAAATCTCACGCTAGAAGAAGTGGGGGACATAGACCCCCCACATCAGGAAAACGAGGGAGAAGGACTGGAGGGTCTGGGGCCAGGCTACATGTAAATGGCCCTTAAGATCCTCCAGTCAAATTTGAATCACGCCCGTGCGGCCCAGGACCTGTTCTGCCATACCTTGGCGGAGCGCGGGTGTGATCTAGGGATTGCGGCGGAGCCTTACCGCGTCCCCCGGGATCACCCGTGCTGGGCCGGGGATGACGGGGGCTCCGTCGCGATCACTTGGAGGGTTTCACCGACGACCCCCTCGTGCACCGTTAAGAGGGCCGGGGTGGGCTACGTCATGGTTGAATGTGGGTCCATCTCCGTCGTGGCGGTGTACGCCCCTCCAAGTTGGGCTCGTACCGAATACGAGCGGTTCCTGTCCGAGGTGGAGGACTGTGTTCGGGGCTGCTCGTCCGGTCGGGCGATCGTGGCGGGGGACTTTAACGCAAAGTCGGCGTTGTGGGGTCCCCCGCGGACGAATTGGAGGGGTGCCACCACTGAAATGTGGGCGGCGGGCCTCGGTCTAACGTTGGTTAACGTGGGCCGAGAGAGCACCTGTGTGCGGCGGCGGGGGCAATCGGTGGTCGACTTGACTTGGGCCACCCCCTCCGTTGCTCGCGCGATACACAACTGGAGGGTGGTCGTGGGCCAGGAAACTCTTTCCGATCATCTTTACATCGAGATGACGGTCTGCGGCACTCCAGGGGTGCTCACCCGTCGCCGGCACCAACGGAGGCGGAGATGGGCCATCAAAAAGATGGATCGCGATTTATTCGGCGCTGCGATCTTGGCTCTCAACTGGGGCAGGGTCGAAGAAGGAGAGATGGGGGAGGGGGAGATAGACGACGGAGTGGAGGGCCTGGTCAAAACTGTGACCAAGGCCTGCGACGTGGCCATGCCACGGCTGCGTCCCCTCCCCCCTCGCAAATGCGCCTATTGGTGGACCGAGGAGTTGGCTAATCTTAGGCGCTCCTCGGTTCGGGCGAAGAGAACATGGCTGAGGGCACGCGCAGGAAGGCGCGGACTAACCGCGGAGGAGGCCGGGGAGGTCTGGCGATCCGCCCGCCAGGACCTCTCTCGCGCTATACGGGCGGCCAAGGAGCGCGCCTGGCAGGAGCTCCTCGACGACGTGGAGAGGGACCCGTGGGGGCGCCCATACAAATTGGTTCAGAATAAGTTGAAACCATGGGCGCCCCCGCTTACCGAGACGCTCGACCCCCCATTTGTGGAGAAAGTAGTGGATGCCCTCTTCCCTCGAGATAACGGGGGAGGGACAGCGTTTCCGGCGGTTCCGACGCAGGAATGGAGGGAAGAATGGGGGGTCGAAGAGGAGGAGTTGTCGAGGGCTTTCCGCAGGGTCAGGAAGGGCAAGGCTCCTGGCCCTGACGGGATCCCGGGGCGCGCATGGCCCTTGGCCGCGGGGGAGATGGCCGGCAGGATGCGCAACATATTCACCGCGTGTCTGCGCGCCGGCCGTTTCCCCGACAGATGGAAGGAGGCCAGCCTGGTGCTCCTGCCCAAGGCGGGCAAGCCTGCGGGCTTGCCGTCCGCCTACCGGCCCGTGTGTCTGCTGGACGAGGCGGGGAAGATATTGGAGCGAGTGATAGCCGAACGCCTCGTCCAGCATCTGTCCCAACGGGGCAAGAAGGGACTCTCGGACGGCCAGTTCGGCTTCCGGGCTGGGAGATCCACGGTGGACGCAATTATGCGCGTCCTCTCCCGAACGGAGGCCGAGATAGCTGAGGGGAGGGTTGTCATGGGGGTATCCTACGACGTTAGGAATGCCTTCAACTCTCTCCCTTGGCACGTGATCATGTGGGCCCTGGACAGATTCGGGGTCCCTGCTTACCTGATCAAGGTCGTCCGAGACTACTTCGTGAACAGGAAGTTGACATACACGGACCGGGGCGGAGTCCTGAGAATCAGGTTAATGGAATGTGGAGTCCCGCAGGGGTCCGTCTTGGGCCCTCTGCTTTGGATTATGGGATACGACCTGGTTCTCGGGACGCCCCTCCCCAATGGATGCTGGCTCTCGGGGTACGCAGATGACGTATACTTGGGGGTCAGCGGGGAGGGATGGCGGGAGCTCTTTGGGCTGGCCAATGCAGCGGCGGCGAGCGTAGTGCGCTCCATCGAGAGGCTGGGCCTTGAGGTGGCCCCGCAGAAAACGCAGGCGACCCTTTTCTACAACAAGAGGGGGACGCACAGGCGGGGCCCACCGCCAGTGGGGCTCAGCCTCCGAATAAGAGGAGTTAAAATCCCGATCACTCCCCAGCTCATGTACCTGGGCGTGTGGGTGGACGGCAGTAGGGACTTCGGCGAGCATATTGCCCGCGTGGCCTCGAGGGCCAAGAAGGTGGCAAATAACTTGTCACGGCTGCTGCCAAATCTTGGCGGGGCCGGCGGACGGGCACGACGCCTCTATGTGGCGACGGTCCATTCTATCATGATGTACGCAGCCCCTGTGTGGTACAAAAGGGTGCGGGACTCACGCACCCTGAGGGGCAGACTGGAGGCCGCACAGAGAATCATCGCTGTGCGAGCCTCACGAGCGTACAGGACCGTCGCTCATATGGGGGCGACCGCCCTGGCGGCGATTCCCCCTGCCCATTTGTTGGCGTGGTCGTACGCCGAGCTCTACGAGCGCCTGCGTGGAATTCGCGCGAGGCAGGGGGTTGTTGTGCCCAGGGCAAGGAGGGCGCTCAAAGCCGAGGTCCGGGCGGCCCTCGTTCACCGGTGGCGAGAGTGGCTGGTGGACCCCCGTCAGAAATGGGGGACGAGGGTGGCCCACGCCGTCCAGCCGGTGCTGGAGGAGTGGGTGGAGGGAGCGAAACAAAGGTTTCTCTCCTTCCACGCGGTGCAGGTACTGACAGGCCATGGAGTCTTTGGCTATTACCTGCACCGCATCGGGAGAGAGCGTACAGCTCGCTGTTGGTATTGCCCGGAGGTGGCGGACACGGCGCGGCACACGCTCGAGCACTGCCCGGCGTGGGCGGGGGAGCGCCGTGACCTCCGGGCATGCATAGGAGGGGACCTCTCCCTTCCGGCCGTCGTTGCTGCGTCGGTTCGGGGGGGCGATGAGGGGCCAGAAAATTGGAGGGCGTTCGTCTCCTTCTGCGGCAAGGTTATGTCGCAGAAGGAGGCGGACGAGCGGGTGAGGAGGGGGGAAGTCGCCCCTCCTCAATCCGATAGCGAGTAGGGGGGTGGCGGCGGGGGGGGGGTTTCCAGAACCTCCACGGAGGTGGGGATCCTCCCTCTCGCCGCTGGTCTGTGCCGAAGGGGTCGGCGGAGGAGGCGGACCGGGGGGGGCTTGGGCCGATCCACCTACGGGGTTTCGGCCACGGGTGCCCCTCCCGGTCCGTCGGGGGGGGGGTCCGGCTCTGGGACCTTTCGGGTCTTGGACCCGGGCTCCCCCGAACCGCGGGAGGGAGAGTATGGTGGCTTTACGCCGAGCCCTGTCTCCCTCCCGCGGGCATGTGCCGGGATCGGCACTGAGCAGAGGAGGGTGGCGCCGGGGGGGTGGGCTCCCGAAACCTCTACGGAGGAGGGGGTCCTCCCTCTCGGCGCCGGTCACGGCCGAAGGGGTCGGCGGAGGAGGCGGACCGGGGGGGGCTTGGGCCGATTCACCCTCTGGGGTTTCGGCCACGGGTGCCCCCGGTCGGTCCGTCGGGGGGGGTCCGGCTCTGGGACCTTTCGGGTCTTGGACCCGGGCTCCCCCGAACCGCGGGAGGGAGGGAATGGTGGCTTTACGCCAAGCCCTGTCTCCCTCCCGCGGATGGGCGGCGGGTGTCGGGCCTTTGGTTGTTGGGGCGGGACTCCGACAGGTTTCTCGTCCCGGGGGCCTGGCACCCGCCTGCCTCAAGGAGGAGGAAGTGGGAGGGGGGAGGAGGGCGCTTCACGCGGGCGCTGACCCCTCCCCCCCTCTCGTCCGGGGGGGCGGGCGAGCGGTCGGGGTACACCGCTCGCTCGCCGGCCGAATAAGGCAACCCCCGGAAAGGAGGACGACGGACGGGGGTGGTGGCACCCGTCCGTCGATCGTTAGATTAGGAATGGCTTGCCTAAAAAGGCGAAGTGCGGGGGGGCCCACGGATGTGATCATTGCGTTTCCCGGGGCCCTCCCAGCAAAAGCACAGTTAGGGTCACCCATGGGTGTTTTAGCCGGTAAGAATCCGGCACTCCCCCGTCCTACCCCGAGGGCGGGGGGTCTTCCCCCTCATGACATCAGAGGGGGTCGCTGGGCCATATACCGGGCTTGCCCGGGAACCCAGCGGTCGAAGATTTCACCCATGTAAAAAAAAAAAAAAAAAAAAAAAAGGTAGGTCAGGTTGTCCTACCCTCAGGGGTCGTGGACGGTTGCCCGGGTGTCCCCTGGGGACTCCCGGAGCCCCCCCGGGTGTCTCTGGGGCTCCCGGGGCCGTCCCCGATACGGGTTTTGCGAACCCGAGGTACCCGAGCACAGCAGCACCGTAATCTCCGTCAGCCGTAGGCTGGCGAAGACCGGGGGGCCCTCTTCAGGGCCCGCGAGGTGGGCGGCCTCTATAAAAGTCGCCCGGTCGGACGGTGACCGTGAGGGCGGGGACGTCGGCCCGCCCAACCGTCCGGAGGGGGCGCCGGGGGGGTGGGGTCCCGGGGACCCTTAGGGAGGGATTCCGCCCCTTTTTCGGCGCCCACGTCCTCAGGGGTCGTGGACGGTTTCCTTTAGGGGGCCGTCCCCGATACGGGTTTTGCGAACCCGAGGTATCCGAGCACAGCAGCACCGTAATCTTCGTCAGCCGCTAGGCTGGCGGAGACCGGGGGGCCCTTTTCAGGGCCCGCGAGGTGGGTGGCCTCTATAAAAGTCGCCCGGTCGGACGGTGACCGTGAGGGTGGAGGCTTCGGCCCGCCCAACCGTCCGGAGGGGGCGCCGGGGGGGGCGGGTTCCCGGAGACCCCTACGGGGGGGGGATCCCCTCTTTCGGCGCCGATCGCGGCCGAGAGGGCCGGGGGAGGAGGCGGGCCGGGGGGGGCTTGGGCCGATCCACCCACGGGGGTTCGGCCACGAGTGCCCCTCCCGGTCCGTCGGGGGGGTCTGGCTTCGGGACCTTTTTGGGCCCCGAACCCGGGCCCCCCGAGCCGCGGGGGGGAGGGAATGGTGGCTTAGTGCCAAGCCCTGTCTCCCTCCCGCGGAGAGGCGGCGTGTGCGTCGCAGGTCGGAGGGAGGTGGCGCCGGGGGGGGCGGGTTCCCGGAGACCCCTACGGGGGGGGATCCCCTCTTTCGGCGCCGATCGCGGCCGAGAGGGCCGGGGGAGGAGGCGGGCCGGGGGGGGCTTGGGCCGATCCACCCACGGGGGTTCGGCCACGGGTGCCCCTCCCGGTCCGTCGGGGGGGTCTGGCTTCGGGACCCCTTTTGGGCCTCGAACCCGGGCCCCCCGAGCCGCGGGGGGGAGGGAATGGTGGCTTTGTGCCGAGCCCTGTCTCCCTCCCGCGGAGAGGCGGCGGGAACGTCGCGGGTCGGAGGGAGGTGGCGCCGGGGGGGGCGGGTTCCCGGAGACCCCTACGGGGGGGGGGATCCCCTCTTTCGGCGCCGATCGCGGCCGAGAGGGCCGGGGGAGGAGGCGGGCCGGGGGGGGCTTGGGCCGATCCACCCACGGGGGTTCGGCCACGGGTGCTCCTTCCGGTCCGTCGGGGGGGTCTGGCTTCGGGATCTCTTTTTGGGGTCTCGGACCCGGGCCCCCCGAGCCGCGGGAGGGAGAGTATGGTGGCTTATGCCAAGCCCTGTCTCCCTTCCGCGGGCAGGCGGGCGGGGGCTGGGCCCCGGGCGGGGGCGGGATTCCGACAGGTTTCTCGCCCCCTCCGGGGGCTTGGCGCCCGCCTGCTTTGAGGAGGGGGGGGACGCCTCAGCGGGCGCTGACTCCTCCCCCCTTCTGGTCCGGGGGGGCGGGCGGGCGGTCGGGGCACACCGCTCGCTCGCCGGTCGGTGTTCTGACAACCCCCGGAGAGGAGGACGACGGACGGGGGTGGTGACACCCGTCCGTCTGTCATTAGACTAGGAGGGATGCCTAAAAAGGCAAAGTGCGGGGGGGCCCACGGATGTGATCATTGCGTTTCCCGGGGCCCTCCCAATAAGCACAAGTAGGGTCACCCATGGGTGTTTTAGTCGGTAGGAATCCGACACTCCCCCGTCCTACCCCGAGGGCGGGGGGTCTTCCCCCTCACAACATCCGAGGGGGCCGCTGGGCCACATACCGGGCTTCGGCTCAGGGAACCCAGCGGTCGAAGATTTCACCCATGTAAAAAAAAAAAAAAAAAAAAAAAAAAAAAAAAAAAAAGGGTCCAGGTTGTCCTCAGGGGTCGTGGACGGTCTCCGTTAGGGGGCCGTCCCCGATACGGGTTTTGCGAACCCGAGGTATCCGAGCACAGCAGCACCGTAATCTCCGTCAGCCGCTAGGCTGGCGGAGACCGGGGGGCCCTTTTCAGGGCCCGCGAGGTGGGTGGCCTCTATAAAAGTCGCCCGGTCGGACGGTGACCGTGAGGGTGGAGGCTTCGGCCCGCCCAACCGTCCGGAGGGGGCGCCGGGGGGGGGGGCGGGTTCCCGGGAGGAATTCCTCCCCTTTTTCGGCGCCCACGTCCTCAGGGGTCGTGGACGGTCTCCTTTAAGGGGCCGTCCCCAATACGGGTTTTGCGAACCCGAGGTATCCGAGCACAGCAGCACCGTAATCTCCGTCAGCCGCTAGGCTGGCGGAGACCGGGGGGCCCTTTTCAGGGCCCGCGAGGTGGGTGGCCTCTATAAAAGTCGCCCGGTCGGACGGTGACCGTGAGGGTGGAGGCTTCGGCCCGCCCAACCGTCCGGAGGGGGCGCCGGGGGGGCGGGTTCCCGGAGACCCCTACGGGGGGGGGATCCCCTCTTTCGGCGCCGATCGCGGCCGAGAGGGCCGGGGGAGGAGGCGGGCCGGGGGGGGCTTGGGCCGATCCACCCACGGGGGTTCGGCCACGGGTGCCCCTCCCGGTCCGTCGGGGGGGTCTGGCTTCGGGACCCTTTTGGGCCTCGAACCCGGGCCCCCCGAGCCGCGGGGGGGAGGGAATGGTGGCTTTGTGCCGAGCCCTGTCTCCCTCCCGCGGAGAGGCGGCGGGAACGTCGCGGGTCGGAGGGAGGTGGCGCCGGGGGGGCGGGTTCCCGGAGACCCCTACGGGGGGGGATCCCCTCTTTCGGCGCCGATCGCGGCCGAGAGGGCCGGGGGAGGAGGCGGGCCGGGGGGGGCTTGGGCCGATCCACCCACGGGGGTTCGGCCACGGGTGCTCCTTCCGGTCCGTCGGGGGGGTCTGGCTTCGGGATCTCTTTTTTTTGGGGTCTCGGACCCGGGCCCCTTGAGCCGCGGGAGGGAGAGTATGGTGGCTTATGCCAAGCCCTGTCTCCCTTCCGCGGGCAGGCGGGCGGGGGCTGGGCCCCGGGCGGGGGCGGGATTCCGACAGGTTTCTCGCCCCCTCCGGGGGCTTGGCGCCCGCCTGCTTTGAGGAGGGGGGGACGCCTCAGCGGGCGCTGACTCCTCCCCCCTTCTGGTCCGGGGGGGCGGGCGGGCGGTCGGGGCACACCGCTCGCTCGCCGGTCAGTGTTTTTGACAACCCCCGGAAAGGAGGGCGGCGGACGGGGGTGGTGACACCCGTCCGTCTGTCATTAGATTAGGAGGGATGCCTAAAAAGGCAAAGTGCGGGGGGGCCCACGGATGTGATCATTGCGTTTCCCGGGGCCCTCCCAATAAGCACAAGTAGGGTCACCCATGGGTGTTTTAGTCGGTAGGAATCCGACACTCCCCCGTCCTACCCCGAGGGCGGGGGGTCTTCCCCCTCACAACATCCGAGGGGGCCGCTGGGCCACATACCGGGCTTCGGCTCAGGGAACCCAGCGGTCGAAGATTTCACCCATGTAAAAAAAAAAAAAAAAAAAAAAAAGGTTAGGTCAGGTCACCCCTCAGGGGTCGGGGGCGGTCTCCCGGGTGTCCCTAGGGACTTCCGGGGCCGTCCCCGATACGGGCATTGCGAACCCGAGGTACCCTAGCACATCAGCACCGTAATCTCCGTCACCCGCGAGGATGGCGGAGACCGGGGGGCCCTTTTCAGGGCCCGCGAGGTGGGCGGCCTCTATAAAAGTCGTCCGGCCGGTCGGGGCCGTGAGGGAGAGCCTGGCTCTTCCAACCGACCTATGGGAAGGAAAACCCAGACAGAAAACCGGGGGTCCGGTCGCCCCGCTTAGGAGTCTGACAAGTCGGGTCACCCCGGGTCTAGGCCCGGTACATCCCCGGCTTCTCAGACTCCAACGGCCGGTAGGGGTTGGCGGCCCTGACTCCAAACGCCCGGTCGGCCGGGACCGTTAGGGAGGTGTTTACACCTCCCACCGCGCCACGGGGTGGGGTAGGGGAGGGTGGTCCCCGTTCCCGAGGCGGGCAGGGATGCCGTCTCGCCGAGGGAATGGGAGGGCCCCTTCCCTCCTTCCTCCATTGCACGCCGGTGTTCCGGCAGGAGGGGGAGGGGGGGTATCCCTCTTCTGACTCAGCCCAGGACGTGGTCCCGGGTTGGACGGAGGAGAGGCCCACACTCGGCGGTTACACCACAGGGACGTGGTCCCACGGTCTGCCGAGTGTGGAGGGCCGCTGGGCCGCTCGGACGTATTCCGGGGTCGGGGCCGGCGACCTGGGTGGGAGATCGCCCGGGCCACTCGGACATATTCCGAGGTTGGGGCCGGGCGATGCTTGCGAAGGGAGACCCGTCGGGCCGCTCGGACATATTCCGAGGTCGGGGCCGGCGGGTCTTGGCCGCCGGGTGAAATAGACCGGCGGCGCGCGGGTAACTCCGGCGGTTGGGGATCGCATCCCTCCCGAACCCGGCCGTCGGAGTAGGTGGTTGGCCAGGGCGCGGAGGTTACCTCGGCCCTGGGCAAGGATTGTACGCTGGTCGCCACGGCGGGCAGGACCTTGGGTGGGGTGCGACACCCTGCGGTACCTGTCTGTCCGTGGGGCCCCCCGCGTGGCAGCGCCCGTCACGGTACCCGCCGAGTCGGAGCGGCGGGAGCCCCGAAAGCCCATGGGGGGCTGGGCCTTGATGCCCTCTCCTCATGGGTGTGTAAGGGCCCTGGAGTCCCAGTCGCCCTGCTGTTGGCAGGGGGCTGGGGCATAGGGGGCAACCCCGAGCCGTGACGGGTAGTGGGATAAAACCAAAAATGAAGAAAATTAATACAAAAAAGTCAGGACGCGGGAAGGCGGAGGGCGGTGAGTCTCTGGAGTCGGATTCAGACTCCAAGAGCCAAAAACAGCAAACTCCCAGGACCACGAAGCAGACGGCGAAAGGTCCTAAGAGCGCGAGAGAGGCACGTGTGTCTCTCGAAAAAATAGGAGTCGTCCCTAGCAAGAGCGAAGGGAGGGGGCGGGAGGCCGAACAGTCAGACACCACCTTGGCGGATGTCGACTCCCTGGCGGAGGACAACGCCCCCATGGAAACGGACGAGTCTATTTCCATGGACGAGGATGGGACGCTTTGCGTGAAGGACCGAGCCACGGGCAAAAGGGGCAGGCCCGTTACTACGGGGGAATGGGAACGGAAAAAGGCTATGATTGCCCGCAGGGAGGTCAGGAAGGAGGAGCGGAGGATCAAAGATCTCAACGATCCTTCCGTTCTTGCCGAGCTTTCGGGCAACCGAAAGAAAATGCAGTTCCAAAAACTGGAGGAACTGAGGCTGGCTCCGACTGTGGACCTCACCAGCCGAATATTGGACGCCGTCAGACAGGTGGATAAAGTCAACTCCACCTCCAAGACCCTCCGAGGCCCGGACCAGCGGTGCCTCAACGAGGCGGCCGCGACAATCACGGCCGCTATATCGCACCTGGTCGCGCGCGGGGAAGAGGAGAGCAAGGGCGCCAGAGATGCGGAGCTGGAGGAGCTCCGCACTCAGGTGGCGGCCCTTAGGAGCGACAACGTCAAGCTCCACGAGCGCCTGGAGGCGCTGACGCTCACGAGGAGGGACGTCCCGATGGAGGTAGAGGAAACCGGGAGGACCCCCCTCCCGTCCCCTTCATCGAACCGGAGCGGTGGCAAAAAGACCCGAGGCTCCCGCCCCGAAAATAAATACGTCCTCGACTCGTCTGATGACGAGGAGGAGGACGAAGCGGAGGAAAAAGCGAGGAAAGCCTCCGAAAAGAAGAGGCGACAATTACTCGCGGACATGGAGCAGGAGGGCATGCCGCCGGTTATCAGGCCGGAGATCCAGGGGTCCAGGAGAGTACTGGAGGAGGCCACCCTGCCGAGAGGAGCGGCGGCGAACCCGCCAACGGACCTGGAGCTGGTCAACGCCCGGATCGACAAGATGGAGGGTATGTTGGCCACGCTCCTGGCCAAGATGGAGGCCGGCTTTACTGCCAACCCGGCTGGGATCGCGGATGGAAGGGCCGCGAAAGGTATCCCGGGGCCCAAGAAGAGCGGCGGAGGGAAGGAGAGGAAACCGGCGGCGGCACCGGCGGCGGCTGGGGGAAAACCCCAGCCGAGGCCCACCTATGCTGCGGTGGCGGGCTCCTTTGGGACCGGCCCGGGGAGTAAGGGCAGGGCCTCAGGAGGTAGGAGCGTCAGTGGGAAGGCCGACAGGCCTGTTCACGACACCCCGGCCTCTACGGGACAGACCGCCAGCCCCGGCCAAGAGGTCTGGCAATTAGTTGCCAGAAAGAAAGGGGCGGCGGGAAAGCAGGCGGCTGCCGGCAAGGGTAAAGCGGGTGGTGGGGCTCCCCGGTTGCCCAGGGGCAAGCCGGCCGCGACTAGGGCTGCGGCGGCTAAATCTGCCTCGCGGCCAAAACCGGCCGCGACTACGGGGCAAGCCGGGGTGACAAAAAGGAAGCTGCCGAGTAGCGCGGCTGTCACCATCACCTCCACGGAGGGGGCCTACGAGGAGCTCCTCCGCGAGGCCAGGCAAAAGATCAACCCAGCGGAGATGGGATTTACCACGGGATTTCGACCCAAGAGGGCCCAAACAGGGGCCCTGGTAATCGAGATCCCGGGTAAAGAAGAACGGGCAAAAAGCCGATCTGCTGGCGGAGCGGCTCTCCGAGCTGTTCGCGGGGCCGCCCCGGCGTCAAGATCTCAAGACCCTCTAAGATGGGTGAACTCCGGGTCCTCGACTTAGAGGACTCGGTCACCGAGGGAGATATCGCTGGGGCGGTTGCGAGGGTAGGGGGTTGCCTGCCCGGCCAGGTCCAAGTGGGGCAGCTGCGCGGGGGGCCGAACGGGCTAAACACGGCCTGGGTTAGGTGCCCCCTGGCAGCTGTGGTCGCCGTCTGCAGGGCCGGAACCAGGATCCAGATAGGATGGTTCCTGGCGCGGGTGCAGGCACTGGAGGCCAGACCCCTCCAGTGCTTTAGGTGCCTGGAGGGCGGGCACGTGCGCGCTCAGTGCACCAGCCCGGTCGACCGTAGCTCCCGATGCTACAGGTGTGGTTGTGAGAACCACCTGGCACGGGACTGCGGCGAGGCCCCCAAGTGTCCGGTTTGCGCGGACCTTGGGAGACCCTCCGGGCACCGGGCCGGAGGCAAGGCGTGCGCCTCGGCCAGGAAGAGGGCAAGACCCCAGCCGGCCGTAGGCGCCGCGCGCACAGCGCCATTGAGGCGCAATGGCGCGGAAGCAATGGAGGTGGAGGAGACTCCGGGTCGCTCCCTGCCTAGGATAACCCGCGTTGAGGAGACCAGCGTCTCGTTAAGCAGCGGCAGGCAGGCGTCAAAAAGGTCGGCCCCCCGGGCCGATAAAAACGCCGCCGACCGGACTGCTGCTGCCGCCGAGGCCAGCGGGGAGCCGAAGGCTCAAAGGAAGAAGAGGAGCAACGGACCGGACCCCGCGACGCCTCCGCAAGAGCGGAACAACAAAGAGGAAGATGTGGAGCTACTGGCGTCCAGTAAGGATGCCCCACCCCTGGCGCCAGCTCCACAAAAAAAGGGCGAGAAGAAGGAGGAGGCCTTCGCTAGTGACGAGGAGCTGTAATGCCTCGTCACAAGCTACTACAGGCCAACCTCAACCACGCCCGCGCTTCCCAGGATGTGTTTATGCACACCATGGCGGAGCGCGGGTGTGGTCTGGGGGTGATCGCCGAGCCGTATAGGGTGCCACGGGGCCACCCGTTGTGGGCGGGCAGCCTGTGCGGCCGGGCGGCGATCACGTGGAGGAGGACGGGCGAGCCCGTTCCCTGCTCGAAGTTCGAGGCGGGGGACGGGTTTGTAGTCGTCAAGTGGGGCCGTGTCTACGTGGCAAGCGTCTACATTTCGCCCAGCGTGGACACGGCCACATACGAGGAGGCCCTGGCAGACCTCAGGGCCTGCATCTCAGGATCCCCTCTTGCCCAACGACAGGTAGTCGTTGCCGGGGATTTCAACGCGAAATCCGCGTTGTGGGGCTCCCCGGCCACCGACAGAAGGGGCAGGATCCTGGAGACTTGGGCGGCGGGCCTGGACCTGGTCATTATGAACACCGGGCGCGTGCAGACCTGCGTGAGGCGGCAGGGGGGATCAATTGTTGACCTTACTTGGGCCAGCCCCTCTGTCGCCCGCAGGATCAGGG
>JASTWR010001957.1:0-29607 GCA_030770355.1 Harpagoxenus sublaevis | reverse complement strand
TTTTATTTATCCATAATACATATCTATATATTTAAGTTTCATAGACATTGTCAAATATTTTGTTTGTGTACATCGTGTTACTAAAAGATGTATCAATGTGGTGAAACTTGATGAAACGTTTATGTTTTTGTTGTACGTAAAAACTATAAATAAATAGAATTCTCAACGTTGTAAATGATCCTACTCCTGCAAATTACAATGTTTAATTATTACGATTTTACTATTTACTTATTTTTCTTAGAAATCATTAATATACGTTAATACATATAAATAGATGAGATCTTTTCTTCCTTTTTATATGTGTATTTGATTCTGAAAATTATCAATTATTAAAAGTTTCCTTTTTTGACAAAAATAGAATTTCGGCACAGAAATCTGTGATTTCGGTGTGTTTAAAATGCTTACGAAGGTGAATGTTTTCAGAGTGGATAGTATTTCGAGTCACGTGATTGCTTCAGTTAGTTAGACAAGGATAGCACGGTACCCGTTCAACTATCTCACTCACACAGCTCGGATCGCTTAACAACAGTGAGGTGCTCCTTCCAGTATGGTTACAGTTCAATGGTTCGTACATCATAGGCTGAACGTCATCACTATGAAGTTTGTCTCGAGTAGCTAGACAGTATCGACAGAAATACGTCGCCATACTAAAATTTTCAACAAAACCACCAAGTGAATGGCTTCCAAGATTGTCGCCAGCGATAAAAACAAGTGACCCTTTTATTGTTTCCCCCGAAGACGTCTTTAGTCCTTTCGATTCTATTGTTTTCAAATCATCTACAATTTTTCCGTATACTTTATCATGATCAAAATCCTTTTCTTTACAAAATGCAACAAGTTTAATTGCATTTACATGCGATCGTACGTGTTCCGGAAGATTACCAATGCTCAAGTAGATTCCAATTAATTTATGTTTATGAACAGCAGTTCCGATCGGATTTACAACTTCAAATGCGTCTTGATATAAAATCAATTTTAGCGCGTTTGGATTTTGTTTAAAAAAAACAAAGTCTTTGAATACAGATCCATCGGTAAAATCTGTCTGAACACCTTGTTCGCGAATTTCACAATTACGACGGAGCTCATTGCTGAGAGACTTATCCGTAAAAGTTCTTTCAAAGTTTCTTGAATAGGAACTGTCACGGCTTTTTTATGGCCGAATCAAAGGGACGCTAAGAGAGTCGGGTGATAGGCCTCTCGGGATAATCCCTCACGTGTCAGGCGGTTCGCAACTAAATCTGTTGGGCGCCAGACGCGATATTCTCGCGTCCACTAATTATTCACCAATCGCTAACGCCAACTCGCGAAACCACAGCCTGTCACGCGAGGGGCCAGCCAGCTCGACCTAACGGCAGAGGGGCAGGGTAGAGGCAGCAGGCAGGGCAGTGCGGGTCGCGATACAAACACAAAAGAATCACACTTAAAAGGGCGTACGTTTACTGAATATAAATCTCGTTTATTAAAAAGAAAAGGAATAGCCGAGATATAAGTGATCGAAGAATGTAAAGATATCAGTTTGATTTATTTAAATATTAATGTCTCGCGACTCGGAGAAAGAAAGTAATCGGATTATTAAATTTGAAACACGTGTAGTTAACGGTTTTAATCGGTCTGGGTGAACAATGATTTCGCGGGGAAGAATATTACAAAGTTGAAGTTTGTTATGACAAGCGGTCGTCCCGGTCGGAAAATATCAGCCAGACATGCATAACGAAAATAAGCGAACGTCGGCTGGAATCGTTCGAAAAACACATGGCTAGCAGGGGAAAGTATCGCAGGTGAAAGTTAACAGGACTATAAATCGTTTTGAATAGAATCGGCAAAGACCAATAGTAAAATAATACGCGGTATAAGAAATGTAACATTTGAGCGCTATAACATACGGAGTAATAGACAATATAATACTCGAATCTACAATCCGACAAACAGGCTGGTCGCGAGAACGAACTTAATTCTAATTAAACTCGGAGAAATCATCTGATTGCGACGACGAAACGTGAATCTAAGTAGCCGACAACTTAGGCTTAATCGCGGAAACAAAACGCAGATCTAATTAATTCGCCAGGCAGACTTCTCGCAGAGACAATACTTAAATCTAACTTATAACTAACATCGCCAACGCAGCAATAATATCGCGAGAAGGAAATCGACAGTTTTCACGTTACAAATAACGGGTGACGCCCCGCCGGGCGCACTGGAATTCGCTCTCGTAAACACGCAAAAACTTACTTACGGTGACGCGAAGACCCGGTCCGAACCGTCGCACGAGCGCAGGTGCGCTAACGAGATACGAAATTCGCTCGCGACACCCCTATCGCGATTGACGCAACACGAACGAATATTCGGAAAACAACGCGACACATACGCGGCCGTCAAACAATTATCACTCGCAAATCGCCAACGATGACGTCGCGATGGTCTCTACGCAATACGCGGGCAGGTACCCCGCAGGGCCATTCTCCGGCGATACGCGGTAAAGAAGCGCCTACGCGACTTCCCGAGAACAAGGCAACGACTCTCGTCACTACGCGAAACTCGATATCCGACACAAAAACGCGAGGCTCTATTCCCGTTGGGTGTCGCGATACTCACCGTCGCGATCCCCAGGAGGCCGAATTACGCGATAAATTACGTCCCAAAAACCTCCGGCGCACGGTTATGTCGTCGCGAGACCCCTCGCGTCCGCCGCCGACCGCCTACACCAACGAATGCTCGCGAAACTCGGTCACGAGCCGAATAATCGCGAGACTCTATTGTGACAATCCCAAACAATAGGATTCGATCACAATCTTACGCCGTTTCCGGCGATTTTTCCGCCGCGTCCGGCGTACGTCGCGTCCGACGATTTTCACTAACACCAAACCCAAAAGAACACGCGCTCGCGAAACGCGATATCTCGCAAAAGTGGCGGTCGGGGTTGGACGAACACGGCACTCGCGGCTCTCCGCGGCCGTTTACACGCTAATTGGGCTAGGGCAACCTCACCGGTTCCGCTCACTTCCTGGTGAACAACGATGTCTCGAGTTCCGTCACAGGCGCCGGGAATGATTTGCTTCTCGAAATACGGCACACAAAACTCGGGATCACGCGAGACGACTTAACGCTGTGGCGGACGACCCAGAAGAGAACGATCGAGGCGGCGAGCTCGATGAGCAATCGAATGCTCGCCCCTCTCAGGTGGTGGCGCGATACCCTCGCACGACACCGACCAATGAGGGCCGAGCGCGTTGCGGATCATGCGGGCACCGGCGTCGATACTTCGATACTGCGGGGATCCTTGGCACCTTCCCAATTTTCCTCGACCTTCCGACTTTTTTTGCTCGGCGCGCCGGGCGTTCGGGTGGCTTCCACTTGAGGGAGGGCCTCCTCCGCGGGCCTCGGGAGCGCTGGCCAGGCGCCCCGGGCTCGTTTAGGTGTTTCGGAGGCGAATCCAGGGGTCCAAGTTTTCCTTCGGAGACCCCGGGCCCGTCTTGGCTTCGTCGACCCTGCGTGCCACGCGTGTCCGTCGCGCGCCCCTCACAATACGGCTGTCGTCCTTTTCTAGTATTCTGGTTGTCGACTCCTGCGTTCTTCCTGGTTGCTGGTTGCGGTGCCTCGGTGAGGTGCCGCGTTTGTATAAAAAAAATACAAAATAAATTAAGAGTGCGTGAACGCTTTATTTTGGAGGCCCCCTGGAGATTTCGCGGTTGCTCTCCTGGGTCGTCCGCGGGCGCGAACCCGCGCCTTGTGACAGCGGCGGGGCGCTGCCACGCGCGGCGAACCGTCACGTCACAAAACGTATCTGCTCGCGTACCGGGTGAAGTCCGGCGTTTTGACGGCCGACTCTGAGTGCGCGTTGAGTGTGGCGTGAAAACGTATCTGCTCGCGTTCCGTTAGAGTTCGACCCTTATTGGCGTTTTTCGATTGCGTAGTGCCGTCCCGAGCCGTGCCCGCGTTCGCGCTCGCGCCTCCGCCGCCGTGCCCCAGCGTGCGAGTCACGTCGCGCCCGCATACCGCGTGTTTTTGCATGTTGCTCGCTGCGTATCATTTCCGTGTCGCGTTCCGGAGCCTTATTGTTTGCGCCGTTCGGGATCTATCATTCCCGGTACCCTCTGGAGATATTATTTGCGACACTACCCCATCGTATTACTTGCGATCTCGTTTCGCGATATTATATTGCGTTGTTCGTCGTGATATTATCTCGCGTCATAATTTGTTATTATTTTGCGTTCTTGGTCGCGATATTATTTCGCGTTATTATTGGTGTTAGTATTTTGCGTTACTAGTCGCGATATTATTTCGCGTTATTCATTACGATATTATTTTGCGTAATTGTTAGCGGTATTAGTTTGCGTTTTGATTTGCGATATTATTCGGCGTTATTATTTGTAATAGGATCTCGCGCTATTGGTTGCAATTATTCGACGTTATTATTTGCGATCTTCTTTCGCGTCATTGTTTGCGATCTTCCTTCGCGTGAATATTTACAATATTCTTCCGCGTTACTATTTGTATCGTTTCTCCGGTATCTTGTGTTTCTCGCTGCCGCGTATTTGTTTTGCGCCATTATTCGCGTTCGATATTCTTGAGTGTTGGAGTCGCGTCCGAATACTATCTTGCGTTCTTTGGGTTATTTCCAATATTAGTGTGTTATTATTCGCGACATTATTTAGTATTATTATTGGCGATCTTAATGGCGATCATTATTAATTGCGATATGAACGATATTATGTTTGCGTTGTTCGCTGCCGCGTATTAGTTTTGCGTTGTTATCCGCGTTTTGTATTTTGTCCTGGATTCGCGTCCTGATATTATTCAGTGACATTGTTCAAGTTGGGATATTAATTTTGCGTTACCCCAATTATTTGTTGCGTTATTTCGACTGCCGTTCGCGTTATCTAGAGTCTTCTCTCGCGTTATTATTAAGTTACGAAATACTTTCTTGATTTGCGTGCTCTATTGCGCCCGGTAATTGCGTCGCGCGTGCGACAAGCTCACGCCGGAACGGCGTAAAGACCACTGACGACAGAACAGAACCACGTAGACCGGAGTTGAACTCCGAGTCTAATTAATAGCGATTTATTGTGATCCCAGCGTTATTATCTGTTTCTTTGGCGAGTGATAACCTCGCACAATTAAGGGATCGCGCTCTGTTTGGCGCACGCAGACCTTATACTTGATTGTCGACATTTGTGGCTTTATTGTCTATAATATTTACCGAATTACGTTTTGATTGCGAGAGATATCGCAAATGTTATTTAGATCTCATTATTTAGTTTCTTTATTCCGTCACGATCCAGAGATTATTATAATTTAGTCAATCAATATTTTCCGAAGTTCCGACATATTTTCCGTCTGATTCTACGCTACTCGTGTCGCGCATTACTCGCGTTTCGAGCTTGTTTCAATTTATATACGCGTTTGTTATTACTCCGCTTTATCATTCATCGTTCCTTTCTTTAGTTTTTTGTAAACGAACTTGACTACAGTTCGATAGGCGGGGGCGATTGCCTCACTCAACATTGTATTATTCCACGGATCAATTTCACTATTATTATTAAACGTTACTATTATTAAACCACTGTTTCCACCCTTTTTCATAACCTGATATTAGCAATAAACGATTAGTTATTTTATTATATTCCACGTGTGACGAATTATTTAGCCGTCATCCCGTCGTCCTCTTGCCCTGCCCTGCCTTGCCCTGACCCTCTACCGTTAGGTTGAGCTGGTCGGCCCTCGCACGAATAATTAAGTTGAAGCTTTCGTGAATCATTACTTGCGTTTTGACGAGTTTTGCAAATCGAAGCATTTGAACTGTCGTGACAAATCATTAGCGAATTGTTGTATTTAGTGGACGCAATTTGCCGCGTCTGGCGCCCAATAGTTTATTTCGTGAGACAAAGATTTCGTGCGAGGGACCCATTCGAGAGGCCTGACACCTGACTCTCTACCGTCCCCTTTTGATCCGGCTTGCGCCCGCGTGCAAAAAGTCGTGACAGTTTTTACGCCACACTCAACGCGCACTCGAAGTCGGCCGTCAAAACGCCGGACTTCACCCGGTACGCGAGCAGATACGTGGGGAGCGCCACACTCAGCGCGAACCCGAGGACGTACGCCACACACGAATCTAATACGCGGCCACTCCCAGATGCCGTCCGCGCGAACGCGATATCTCGCCCTTCGGCCCCGCCGAAGGTCTCCGCACACGCCCGCGATCACGATCTCCAGGGGTCGTTACGCAACGCGAATCCGCGACACCCTAATCCCGCACACACAAAGCCCGCGCGATCGCCAAGGGGGCCCTCCGCGCTCGATGCCGATCGCTACCGCGAAATCACCAATTAATTGCTGCGCCGTGCACGGCGAGCGGACACCAAAATTCACCAAAACGGCACTAACGCGAGTCGGCAACGAAACGCGAACGCGACCCGACGGCTTTCCGTGGCTGTACAACGAAAATTACTCGGGGCAACTTCACCGGCACTCGATCTGGCTCCTTCGTACGGGTATTCTCCCAGAAACTCGACCTGGCTCCTTACAAACTTATTTCCCGCGGCAGGTTCTCACAGGCACAAGTTGACTCGGCGAGGGGGCGAACCGAAAGAGATCGTCCCTTCGGTCGCTCGATTGCGGATCGACGATGCGCCCCACCCCGGGGGTGCGTACGTCGGTGGCGCGATAGCGCGGGCCAATCGGGATCGATCCCGCAAGTACGCCGCGACACTTCGCGTAACGTAATCTCGCGTGATCCGTCGCGGGGTGCCTCGTGACTCCGCGATAATTAATCGATGGGGCGCTCGATGTAAGCGGGTCGGACGCCCCGGTTCGCCTCACGGCATCTCCGCCGCGGGGACGTCCCTCCTCGCGACCTCCAGGTCGGAGTCGTAGCCGTTTTGGGCGATTACGCCGCTTCATGGCGTAACGCCGTCGTGGCGGGGTCGTTCCGCCCTCCCGCATCCAGAGCGCCGGGATTGTTCCCGTTTTCACGCCGGGATCACGCGGTCGAAGTCTGGCCCCTCTCTCCCCTGTGCGAGACCCGCGACGATCCTTCGTCTCCGCACTGCTGAATTCTGGAGCGTCCTTCGCCCCTCGCACTGCTTCTTCCCATTGATGCCCGCAAGGTCGCTGCCGATGCTGTTCTCGCCGGTGGGCTCCGGCGAGGTGTCGTGATTACAGAATATAATAAAATAAACAAAAAAAATAATACGCTATCAATTAACGACGAGGCCCCCTGGAGATTTCGCGCTGCTCTTCCGGCTCGCCCCCGAGCACAATTCCGCGCCCCGTGGCGGCGGCGGGGACGCTGCAACGTGCAGCGGAGCTGCCCCGTCACAGAACATAGTGGAAAAACTTTTTTTGCTTGTGATCGGTGCTTAGTACTATTTCAACGGGTTCTACAAAGGCACAATGATTTTTGTAAAATCGTTTGGCAAACTGAAAAATACAATGCACTTGAAATTGAATATTACGATATGCGTAATCTTTCTTTACAACAATTGTCATTTGAAATTGCAAAGCGCGAATGGAAACAAGAATTTATATATGAATTCAATTTCAAAAGACAATTGTTGTAAAGAAAGATTACGCATATCGTAATATTCAATTTTGAGTGCATCGTATTTTTTAGTTCGCCGCAATTAAAATCCAAAGACGTATTGTATCTTCAATGCTTTGTTTGCAACAAATAAATTCATATACAAATAGTCTCATTTGCCATTGAAAATATGTATTATTACCTTTCGTATTCCAAAAAATCTTAAACGAGTTTTTAATATTTAATGTTGTGTGTATTAAATTTTATATCAGTGATTAAAATTCATGTTCGTGTATGAATTTAGCTATACAAATGCAAGCACTTTTATTTTAGATACCCAGTTTGTAAATTTCATTTACCGTGGTATCGTAAATGTGTTGTAAATTTCATATCTTTTTTAACAGTGAAGAAGAGGAAGAAAGAAAGAAGAGGTGTGATGGGTCCACCACTGCTCAATTTAGTATTTGAATTAATATGTAATTTATCGGTAATTGGTAGCTTGCGGGCGTAGGAATGTATTACAGAAATTTAATTATAAGGTAGGAAAAAGGACTGCAGCTGAGAGATTGGAGATTAGAAGAGGAGATTTGTGTAGTGTTGTTATTGTATGGATATGAAAGGAAAGATATGCAATGCGAATCGGGGTTAAGGCTGTTCGTTAGGTGTATGTAAGGTATAAGTATGTTTAAGATGATTTTATTTCTTGGCTAGAGCTGAAGTTAAATCTGAGAAATAGTGTGTGTGATAAAGTAGGGTATATGGATTAAATGTTAAAAGTTACGCGCTATTTGTATGGAAGGTATGAATGGGTTAAAGAGAATTGTAAACCAAGTCCACTTCCTGGCCGTGATGGCTGAAGTTAAATAAATTTTATTCACATACACCAAAACTTAATCAAATATCCAAAATACGTTTAGATCCAAATCTCCTGTGAAATAATATCGACAGAGCTAGTTGTAATCGAGATATAAATGATCTCGGACGGACTGCTGTCACAATAGCATGGCTTAAAGCACTGCATCTTAAATGTAATCGATCTGATTTCTCTCTTTTATTTTTCAATATGACTTCTTCCAGAAAATAAGTCAAAGTATTCGGAATGTCATTGTTGATGTCATTAAACATTTGATTAGTGGGAGGATAATAATCGTTATTCATGGGTACCGATCGAATATCCTCGCAAATAACACTTGCGGCTGCTTCTACAATTCTAAGACGTTCATCTTGTCTATTTGTTTTCCTATTTTCATACCATTCTTTGTGTAGAACGTCATGCTGCACGTCGGTAAAACAAATTAAGGTAGAATTTTAACTTTTTGTTGTTATGACTACTTTCTATTCAAATCTGTGTAGCAGCTTCTTCTTTATAGTTTTTTCATCCGGGATTAAATCTTTACCTACACCTTTCAGTTCCGTTAGTGTAAATTGACTGTCGTCATTATTTTCAATCACGATGAAACACATTTACTTTGCCAGTGTATAAACAACCAAATTAAATTTCTTAAATCGACGTAACTGGCAATCGTTCCTGACCGTCATAATCGTCAGAACTTTTTAGACCAAGATTCTGGTCTTTCTATCTAGTCGCTTAAATTTAAGCATCTTAATTTAAATAATTTAATTTTTATTGCGAAAAGTATTACCCCAGCCAGGGTTCGAACCTGGAATCTCCCGCATTCCGTTCGGGCGTCTTACCAATTCGACTACCGGGGCATGTGGTAATATTCATCGCAATATCACATATAAACAATCATAAGATGGAACACCGATATTTTACGTCAACGGTGTATATTCGAACACGATGAAACACATTTACTTTGCCAGTGTATAAACAACCAAATTAAATTTCTTAAATCGACGTAAGTGGCAATCGTTCCTGACGGTCATAATCGACAGGACTTTTTAGACCAAAATTCTGGTCTTTCTATCTAGTCGCTTAAATTTAAGCATTTTAATTTAAAATAATTTAATTTTTATTGCGAAAAATATTACCCCAGCCAGGATTCGAACCTGGAATCTCCCGCATTCCGTTCAAGCGTCTTACCAATTCGACTACCGGGGCATGTGGTTAAGAAATTTAATTTGGTTGTTTATACACTGGCAAAGTAAATGTGTTTCATCGTGTTTGAATATACACCGTTGACGTAAAATATCGGTGTTCCATCTTATGATTGTTTATATGTGCTATTGCGATGAATATCACCACATGCCCCGGTAGTCGAATTGGTAAGACGCCCGAACGGAATGCGGGAGATTCCAGGTTCGAACCCTGGCTGGGGTAATACTTTTCGCAATAAAAATTAAATTATTTAAATTAAGATGCTTGAATTTATGCGACTAGATAAAAAGACCAGAATCTTGGTCTAAAAAGTCCTGACGATTATGACCGTCAGGAACGATTGCCAGTTACGTCGATTTAAGAAATTTAATTTGATCATTTTTAATGTAGGAAAGATGTCTTCCATTGAGAGTGTAACGTTATTATCTACTGGACGACTAACCTTGCCTCCTGTAATAGGTTTGATGAAAAATATATAACACTCGTAATGATATTTAGCCTGTTCTGCAACCAAGTCATGCTCGAGGATAATCCGCTTTTTAACGGCTTTTGCGACTTTGTCACTACGCTTATCAGCTGCGGCAATTATGGAGTCCTTAAAAGAAAACGTCGAAACATGGTGAATTTTTCGACAACTTTCTTGAGTTTTTGTCTTCTCTTTCACTTCACACGCTTCCTCACCACAAAACATGCATAGTTCTTTAAAATTGAAACTTGGTTCACTTAAACGCATCCTACTCCGTGGTAGACTACTCGTAGACGTACTGGCACCTTCATCTCGCTCCCTTTTGAAGGCCATAATGCTACTCCTTCGAGTTTAGTTTTTACGGCAATGCACATGAATTTTTATCAAATTGACATTACGCAAATGTTCAATTTTCCCATCATTTCTTTCAACACTCGCGTCTCGTAGTTTTCAAACCACGCTCAACAATAACAGTTGTATCTTCCAACAGCGATTTGCTGCAAACAAAGCACAGTTCTTCCATTTTTGTAGTTTTCGGAAAATGTCACGTCGAGAATTAAACATCACCGAATACTAACGTTGCTTACTTCAATTTGTAGCGGCTTATTAAAGCAGTGAAATTATCTACTCTTCCACCAACATGTAGTGCTGCTCAACAGCATTTGTATTGGGTGTACTATCAAGTGCAAACATGGCTTGGGAACGATCTCAATTCTAAACACTGGGGATGGATATGGAGGAATGATATTTTGGAGTCGATTCCATCTTTGCTACCACCTGCTTCGGACACTCTGTTAAAATCCATTTTTGTCAATTGCTCGAAAAATTACGGATTCAACTGTGGCTGCAGGAAAATGGGTTTATAATGTTCAGCAGTATGTAGACATTGCCGTGGCCAGGTTTGCTTCAATGCAGCACCTAATACAATCAAAAAATGCTATGTCAGCTACGAAGACAAATCTCCAGATTTCTTGGCGGAAGCCATGGAAATTGATTTGTTTTATTTCTCTCTCTCAAAAAAAAAACCAGTGGATTAGACCTAATGTCTTAGTTGCCTCCCACCTGACCAAGTGCTCTCTATTCAAAGAGCATCTGATATTCTTTTTGCCTACTGCAAAAGGTACTCCTGCCACTTGGCCAGATGGTGCCTCATTAGCTCCCTTCTTGGCCAGTGTGTCTGCGGTTTCGTTGCCGAGTATCCCTTCATGCCCAGGCACCCATACCAAAGTGACCTTATTAGGTCCACTCAATTTCTCTAACGCCAGCATGCAATCCCAAACCAATAATGATTCGGTAGTTGTCTTTGCTAACGCTAGTATAGCTGCTCTGCTGTTTGAGCAGATGTTTATTCTCCTTTCTTTTGTGTTGTTTTCCAGAAGGTGTTCCGTGCATCTCAGAATAGCCAGTATTTCAGCCGTGAAGACTGTAAAGTGGCTTCCCATAGGAATACTCTCCCTATGGTCATCCTTCGGTCCATAAATTCCCGCTCCAAAGCGGTTGTCAATGCCTCATCCGTCAGTGAACCACAGGTCCACATTGGGGTTCTTGGTTCTCTTTGGGTCCAGCCATTCGTTTCTGGTTGGTATCCATTTTTTAAAATTTTTTATCAACTGGTATCTCCTTAGAGTTCTATCTTGTTTTAAAGTGAAAGGTTGTTTCTGGAGGAGGCTGAGCTTCGTGTGCCCTAGACCTGTATTCATCCATTCTCCCTGACACATTAGTCTATATGCTGCGTTCCTGGCTGTATTAACTACTGCAAGGTCCAGGGGAGGTACAAAGAGTGCTACCTCCAGCGCTTCTGTAGGTGTGGTTTTCATAGCCCCTACTGCCGCCCTTAGGTAACTATCTTGTAGGCTTTGCAGAAGGTTCTTTGCCTCCACTTTCCTCGTCCTGGGCCACCAGATCACAGCCGCATAGAGCAGTTTCGGTAGTAGCACCGCCCTGTACAGCCATAAGGCTACCCCAGCACTGATGCCCCAAGACTTGCTCATGGCTCTTCTGCACATCCACATGCACGTGTAGAATTTTTTCCTGCTTTTTGCAAGGTGCTATTTTCAGCTAAGTTTAGGGTCTAGAAACAGGCCCAAGTACTTAACTGAATCCGTGAAAGGAATTACCTTTCCCCAGAGCTTAAAAGTTTCGATAGGTTCCGGTGTGTATTTCTTGGTGAAGATCATTATATTGGTCTTTGGCGGATTGACCGTCAGACCTTTGGCCTTACACCACTTTTGGACGATTTTCAGGGCTTCGTTCATTCGATCCCTTAGTTTGTTTATAAAGGATCCCATAATCACTTTAACTATGTCATCCGTATAGCCACAGGTCAGGAAACCCTTCTCTTGCAGCTCCATTAGGAGGTCGTTAACGACAAGGCACCAGAGTAGGGGGGATAAGACACCTCCCTGTGGGCATCCTTTGCCTGGTTTGCCACTTATAACAGTGTCGTCGTGCATGACCATTAGGTTCCTCCCCGCTAACATGTCCTCTATCCAGTCCACCAGCGGTTCCGGGACCCCATGTCTGATCAATGCTTCTTTGATAGCTATGGTCGAGGCGCTATCAAAAGCCCCTTCGATATCCAAAAAGGTCCCAATAGCGTATCCTTTCGCCTCTAGCTGTGTCTCTATTTTGCCCGTCAGGTGATGTAGAGCGGTCTCAGTAGACCTGCCCTCCCTGTAGGCATACTGAGCATTAGCTAGGGGATGGTCCCTCATAGGTCCATCTTTAAGAAACCTATCAACCAATCTTTCTAGTGTCTTCAGAAGAAAGGATGTTAGGCCGATAGGTCTGTAGTCCTTAGCCCTGATATGTCCATTCCTACCGGGCTTGAGTATAAAAACCACCTTGGTGGCTCTCCATTTCTGGGGGACATGTCTTAGAGCAATGCTTTTCCTAAAGATTTTGGTCAATGGGCCTATCATTACTCCCAGTCCCTCCTGGAGAAGTATGGGGTGTATACCGTCCGGTCCCGGAGCCTTATACGGCTCGAAGGAACCGACAGCCCACTCCACTGCTTGTGGAAAAACCACCTTTGCCGCCAAGTCCCATGCCCTGGGCTTGTATATAGCCCTAGGCTGTCCTTGGCTTCCTATTTCCGAAGAGATCTTCTGAAATCCCGTGAAGTGGACCTCCATGAGATGATTCAGAGTCTCTCCGGTTGATTCAGTGAACTCCCCACTAGGTAGCTTGAGACAGCTCCACTGTGGGTTGCTCTCTTTGCAGAGGATTCTGCACAGTCTGGATGCTTCTGGAGCACTTTCGATACTTGCACAGAAATTCCTCCACCCTGTTTTCTTAGCGCTTACTATCGCTTTTTTATAGACACGCTGGGAGTCCCTGTACTTTTCCCAGGCTACCGGCGTGTCCACATTTTTAGCCCTATTAAAGAGCCTTCTCCCCTCAGCCCTGAGCTTTGATAGCTCTTTATTTCACCATGAAATTTTGGCTGAGGCGTTTTTCAGCTCCAGTGGACAATTCATCTCGAAGGATTCCCTGATGGCATCATTCATAAAGTCTGACGCCAATTCCAGGTCCTCCTTCGTGTGAAATCTGGTCGGAGTATTTTTAAGCCGACTTGCTAGGTCGGCCCTAAAGCCCTCCCAATTTGTTTTCCTGGGGTTTCTCCCCCACTTGTCCTCCTTTTGTACTTGCACAAGGTCAAAACGGATCTGTCTGTGGTCGGATCCTGAAGGTTCATTTGAGACCCTCCATCCCGCCATCAGATCCACCATGCCCTTTGTGCATAAGGTAATGTCTATCACTTCCTGTTTTCTAGAGTCCAGGAAGGTTGGTTCCGTTCCTTTATTTAGGATTTGCAAGTCAGTGTTCATAACGAAATTGAATAGGCTTTCTTCTCTCGGGTTTATGTCGGTGCTTCCCCACACTAGATGGTGGGAATTTGCATCGCACTCCAAGAGTAGGTCTAGCCCTCTCTCTCTCGCATAACCCACTAATTCTATCATGTTTCTCTGGGGGGGGGGCGGTTCTTCCGAGTCGTAGGGCATGTAAACTGACCCCACTATCAGATCCCTGACCCCCCTCATCGGCCATCTTCAATTTCAGTTTTACAGCGACTAAGTCGCCGTCACTGAACTGTGGTAGTAGACAAGCGTCTAATTCTTTTACCGCAATGCATGCCCTTGGTCGGTCCGCATTGTCGGCTTTAAACAACCTACCACAGCCACCCAGGCCCATAACGCGTCCCTTGATAAGCCACGGTTCCTGGATGAGAAATAAGTGCTTTGTGTGCATCACAGCTGCGTACTTGGCCAATACAGCCGAGGCGCTTTTGCTGTGATGCAAGTTAATTTGTATGAAGGGGATACCCGAGTCCGCCATTTCTAAGCAGTACCCGCCTTATCTATCTTCTTACTCGTTGCCCCTTCGCAGTCACCTCCAGGCAACCTAACCGTCGCCTGGCCGAGTCCGCAGAAGGGCTTAAAATTGAGTGCTTTAAGAGCCCTCAACGCTCCCTCCCCAATAAGAACAGCAAAGTGGGTGCTCGTGGCATCCCTACTCTCGCTGCCCCTCGCGACCACCCAATCCGCGGCCTGGAGTCCCTGATTTTGCCTGTCAAGTAGCTCTATCGCTTTCTTGACAGGCATCTTAGGGTCCTCCACATGCACTACGACCCGATGTCGCTTAGGAAGCTCATCGAGCCGCAGCACACGCAGCCGGACCCCATTTAAATCAATTTCTGAAGTTAGGCTTCGAAGACACCCTTCAGTCTCCTTATCGGTGCAGTTGAAAATGACCGCCCCGTCCCTATCAACGGTGCCCTTGAAGGTGGGAGCTTTGGTACCCTTCGCAATGCCAAGGATACGGTTTCTCACCTTTTCCTTCAAGAGGACCACCTCTTTGTCGTCCAACCTGCGTTCAGGGTAGTCCATGGGAACCATGGCCACCCTAACCAGGCCGGATGTTGTCTGGGCAAAAGTTCTTTGATCGACGACGATCTTAGGTCTTTTGCCCGGCTGTGCAGTACCGGGACTGGGTGTGCTCTGTTCTGACCTGAGTCGTTTGCACGACCCAGCGGACACGCGCACCCCCGTCTCCAGTATTGCCGCAGGAGCAGAGTTCGATTCTGGGATAGGCTTTTCAGCCGCACCCTTCTCCTTCATCTGCTTCTGCCTTTTATAGCGGCGACGCGCCGCCCCACTAAATTTTTTAACCCGGTTTTTACCGGCTTGTGGCTGGGCCTTATCCGGCTCCTCCCCCAAGCCGCCCGGTCTAATTTCCTCCGGTCGTTCGTCACCTAAGGTGGCCACTCCCTGGAGGACATCTGTGAAGTTATTTTGTGTGTTTGGTATACTCATTTTCGTTCCCACGAGTACCGCGGTCGCGCGATTTCACCCAGGCAGAGCCGCGATTGCCCGGGGCTTGGCTAAATACTCCCGGAGAGCGCCCGGTATCCGGGAGACACCGTTTGCGACGCAGCACCCCCTGCGCCACGCAGCCTTCAGCACGGTTGCACACACCTTGGCTTGGGAGGTTCCTCTTAGTCGGTCGCGCCCGGCTACACCCCTGAGCGGGTGAACCCCGCGCGCGACCTTAAGCCCCTCCACCCGCCTCAGCGCGGCCACCTGCAGCCCCCGTACGCGCCGGGTCCGCCGAGCGGTCCCGTCGTCCCCAGCGCCCCGCGGACCGCGTGCGCCCGCCCCGTGGCTACGACAAGGTGGGAACCCGTCGGGGGGATATCCCTATTAAAATATCTTAAAAACTGTGCATATATATAAACCAGCCGAACATAGTTCTCGGAATCAGCTGCTGTTTTCGGGCTACTCCAAAATTAGCAGCGACTGATCGATAGTTTTTCTGCCAGCCGTCGACTCTCTCCTTTGTCTCCGTAGCCTCGTGCGTGAGGTGAACACCTGAGGCAAGGCGAGAGAGTCGCCACAATAACAGCCGATCGGTCGTCGACCCCGAAGCCAGCTTGCTCGTTAGACGAAACAGAATTAGCGGATTCTCGGGTTGTCGACAGCCGATTGGCCCCGGAGATTTTTTGGTCGCGTCCGGGGGTGAAGAATCTTTGAGAGAGATTCGAAGGTAAAACCCCGGAACAGAGCGCTCCCAGAACGAGAGTAAAAAAGTAATCGGGATTGATTAGACCAAGATAGACTATCTTTCTCTTTGATTTAAAACGAAGTTTCGTCGTGGCTCGCGTGCGATCTTGCGTTCGACTCCTATTTAAATTTTCGTTCACTTATGTAAATTTTGTACATAGATTTATAAACTGTATATTCAGAATTACTCTCGTCTTTGCTCAAAAAACTCCTTCAAAGTCTTCCGAACTCCCTCTCACAAACATCTTTTAAACTTAATTTTCTTTTTTGCAGCTAGTAGGAGAGAGAGGCGGGATTCACCTCACGCGGGGACTACCTCCAAACGGGGGTGGGTGCGGTGGGAGGGGGATCCCCCTTCCAATCGCACCCATCCCCGCCTGGAGGTAGTCCCCGTGTGAAAATGAATCCCCGTCGGGTGGGGGGTCAACCGACCCACCACTCCGACCGCCCGCGGGCCTCCACCAAACGTCTCCCCCGGTACGCGTACCGCGTGAGACTGGTCGCGTTACGCAAGACGCTGACTTCCTACCTCGCGCCTCGTCTCTTTCTCTCTCTCCGATATGCTAACCCTCACATCGAGCATACACGTGTTATTACGCAATCGATCAAGGTTATCGCATGTTGCTTACGACATGACGAATGCGTGATTTTTTATTAGATTGTACGTCGCTGGAGGGCATAAGTCGGTAACCGCAAATTATCATATCGCAGTCTGTTTTAGAATCGCGTTCTACGCTAGGTATATATAAACAGGTAGGTATATATAAACGTGTTCGTTTCCGATGCCGCTCGCATATTGTAATATACGCGCGGTGCAGTGTCGTTCTTCTTGTTTTTCGCGTTCAAAGATTGTGAAAAAAAGGGGGAAAAAAATGTCGAGAAATGGAAAAGGATGAGGAAATCGCGTCCAACGTGAGCGGTAGTGATAATGCCAACGCAGTTACATATCTCTCGACTTTCACCCATCTCTCGAGTTCCGAGAATTCTGATTGTGAGTGCAAGGATCGCGACAGTGATATTGATCTGTGTTGCTACGAGACGTTATCGACGTCGACGACAGAGAGCACTCATAGTGATGCTTCACGGAAGTCCGATCGGTCTGACAATCTATATGACGTAAATGAAGATTTAGGGAGCCACGTGGTGAAGGAGCAACTTCGATGGAATCTGCCGACGTATCATTTGCGAAGACAAATTGGAATTCTGGATGCGCATGAGAAAGTGTGGATTCAAACGGTGATCGCGTACAGTTCTAGAGCGGTGCGTTACTATCGTACAATTCCGAGACGTATCACGAAAAGGGGGGTAAACGGTAAGAGTCGGGTGGAGTATCGTCGCGATATTTGGGAAAGGCTAAAATTTAAAATACCCTCGGGCGATTACGCCGTGTGGTTGCGATAAAAAAAAAGAGAGAACATGGAGGAGCGTGAAAAGCAAGAGTATCTCGATCTTCTCGAACGCGAGACGAGCGTCGACTTGGTAGATTTGTATCGCGCATGGTCGCGACGTTGTGACGCGCTTCTAGAGATAATGCGCGAGGAATGTCGTGGACGATCTCGAATGACGTTGACTGGAGAGATCAATTCTTTGGCCTGTCGAATTGCAATATTACTGGGAGCCAGGAATCGTCTGTGTCGACGTTTTTTCACGCACGTAGGTGCCGGTCTCGATGAACCATCCACGTCTTCGTCGGTGCCGTCGACGTCGGCGTCGGCGTCGAGAGGATTTTCGTGGGCGGAGATCGATACGGCTTTCGAGAGACGCGTCCTGACCGGTGTGGTGATAAATCAGGATCACGTTGAGCCTCGACAGTTTCTCGAGGATGCGAGAGACACGGTGCTCGGTCATGTGCGCGACAATCTCGTGAGACATGGTTGTCTCAAGGTCAACACTCTTTTCAATGGAGAATTTGTCATCATGAGTGGTGAAACCGCGGTCAAGAGTATCGTGTTTTTTTTTTTATTAATCCTTGATGGAAGAATTACGCTGCCTTAATGGTGGTAAATAATATTTAAAATATATGGGGAAAAACTACGGTGTTTTTTTGTAATTTTTTATATACATATAATTAATATTTTCATTGTTTGTTCTATTATCACATTTGATTTTTCATTAATTTCTTTTTGTTTTTCCTCTTTATCACATTATTTTATTAATTCTTGGTGGAAAAACTACGCTGCCTTAGTGGCAGTAAAATAATATTTAAAATATATGGGGAAAAACTACGCTGTTTTTTAATGCGTTGTAATATAGAAAAAAAATGTATTGTAACAAAAATGGTAAAATGGGCTCGGAAGACAAAGAACCAAAGAGAAGCGTGGTGTAGCTTTCATATTTAATCATGAAAATTTTTAATTTTTTTCATTTCTTTTTTCGTCAAGCTCTATGCGACTGTGTACGATAAGAAGCGTTACGTCATACACTATCGTAATGTTCAAAATTGCGTGCGTCACGGTCTTCGCGTTACAAAAGATACATGGCGTATTGCAATTCGCTCAATCTCCATGGCTTTGCGATTACATCGAATTAGGAACTTTTTTTATTTTTTTCTTTGGTAAATGTTTTTCGAGTCTAATTTGTCTCAATAAATTTTAATAAAATCATCTCCCTGGGGTACAAACGTCTTTTGTGACAAAATTTGTTTTTTCACAATCGACTTTTGTACCCCAGAGAGATGGTTTTATGTTTCCAATTTCATAAATGTGACATTTTATAGAATTGTATAATTTTTGCCAAAAAAGATTTATATAACATTAACATAATGTAAGAAGAAATGGAGTGCGGTATTGTTTCTTGCGTTTATTACATAAAGGCAGGATTAGTTTCGAAGAACTGCATTTATAATATATCGGCGCAAGTGTGAGAGAGAGAGAAGAATATTTGTAGATCGCAATATGTACACGATTTTATTTCTATAATAAAGATATATAACAGTATAAAATATATTATAATACAGCTGTTTTATTTATCCAGGAATTGTGCGAACTGTCCATTCCCAACCATTTCACATACACTTGGTTACCCCGTTTGCGCAGCATTTTTTCCACGAGGTAGACATCGGGATTGGACACTCGGAGCAACTCGTACTCGTAGAATCCTCCGGCTATCGTTTCTCCACGGTAATCCTTCAGCAGATACTTCACAGGATTGGTCCGTTGTACCTTGGCGACGCGAAAGATCTCGGTGGTCCAGTTTGGAGTGTAGCCCTTCTCGAATATCGTCTTGAATTTGCTTATGGGTACCGGATCGTTTACTTTGAATTTCGCCGGGCCGGCGATCTTCGTGCGACAGTACACCGTGGATAGAAGTCTCTCGGCGACAGCGGGTGTCACGTCCACTGGCCGCATTTCGATCGTTCGATGTCGATGGTGGTTGTAATTCGACAGCAGACTTGGTAACGCGTTGACCCATTCGTACGTTCCGTTAAGCGTGAAGAGTTTCCACATGTTCTCTTTGAGTGTGCGATTGAATCTTTCCACTACTGACGCTTTCATCACTGAGTACGTTGAGTAATGATTGACGTCGTGTTTTTTTAGAATCTCACGTACGTCGGTGTTGTAGAACTCCTTTCCTTCGTCCGTTTGCAGATTCTTCGGGAATCGCGTGCTCTCGCGAAATATCTTGGACAGCGCCGCGGCCATCTCCTTTCCACTCTTACTCTTGAGCGGTAACGCCCATGCGTATTTGCTCAGCACGTCGATGACCGTCAATATGTAGTTGTAGCCTTTGTTTTGCCGCGCGTAGGGACGCATCTCCACTAGAGTCCTAGATAATCAGAGATGCGACATTGACGGTCAGGTCAGGTTAGATATATCGAGCTATCGCAATCTAATCGCGATTATCCCGATTATCCGCCATGTTGCTTCTATTATGAATACATATAAAGTGAGAGAAATTGACAGAGTGAGGTTAAGTTGCAAGGAGAAGAAGGGGAAAGAGTAAGTGTTTCCTAAGTAAAATCACTGTAGATATTTTTCTATTATTGTTTTCACCAATAAATTGCCATTAACATTATACAAATGTGCATTATACGTACCACTGATTGTTAATAAAATTCAATTATAAAGAAGCAAAATGGCGTTATAACCACGTGATTAGGCAGCTAATCAGGCCATGAGGTTCAATGTCGCATCTCTGATTATCTAGGTCTCTAATCTCCACCACGTCGGCCTGCCATAGATCGTCACGCGACGCCGTGGAAAGATTTTTCGAGCCGGCGCGTGCAGTTCCTTCACGAGTCTTCGTTTCTCGACGCTCATTATCACGCTTTACGTCGAGGAGGAAGAGCTTTTCTTGCCAGAGTCGAGAAGACCGACAAGTTTGTTTAGTCTTGCCTGTTCTACTTCGCGATCGCTCGTCACCTTTTTGAACTCGCAGGCGTTGCGAATGTCCTCCGTTAGTCTAAGAAATATAAAGGCTCTCTAAATTGAAAAATACAAGATAATTGTCCTCCGTTAGCTTGCGAATGTCTTCCGATTGCTTGCGAATGCCGTCTTTAATTTTTTTCACTGTCTCGTTGAATAAGTCTTGCGTCACCGTTTTTTCGCTCAATTCTCTGACGTCGTTTTGGAATGTTTGTAATGTATCTCGTAATTCGTTCAGTTTGTCGGTCACGGTTTTGTCCATTTCGTTCTTCACCGTTGAGAGCTTGCTCGCGGTGTTCTCGCGAAACTTTTCGATATCGTTTCGCAGATCTCGAAGCGCCAGTTCGACGTAGCTTCTGTTCGTCGCGTCGGTGTCGACCTCCGGTGCGGCTAGACGTCGTATCTTGTGCTCCCTCGCGTCGTAGAAATCGTCGTTCAGACAGAGCGCGTTGTCGCGCACGTAGCTTCGTAGAGGTCTGATTGACGATGATCGCGACTTTCCGTCGTCTCTATTCAGAGACATTCCAAACTTGTTCACCGACATCGAAAATCGTACTGCCGTTGTGTTCGACGTGGCGCTTCAATTTATAACCAATCCCCGCTTCGCGAAGCTCCTCGATTATCAATACGATCTCATTGTCGTGAGCGGTGTTGCCAGTTCGATGCGAGGCGTCGAGCAAACGAAGACGATATCGTACTGCCGTTGTGTTCGACGTGGTGCTTCAATTTATAACCAATCCCGCTTCGCGAAGCTCCTCGATTATCGATACGATCTCATTGTCGTGAGCGGTGTTGCCAGCTCGATGCGAGGCGTCGAGCAAACGAAGACGATTTACCAATTCGTTGGGATCGTCCCAATGAACGTAATCTATCTTGTTGTGATTCAATCTCATGTTCGACGGTAGATTGGTCACGCCGGCGCCCTTTCTAGCGCTGCCGATTCTGGCGCGGGTCACGAGTGGAGCGATGATGTCTACGTACTTGTGCCCCTTGTTACCCTTGATAGGATTCTCAGCTTTATGACCGCGTTTATGAGCGTTTGTCGCCACTAGTAGACTTCTATATTTGTGTAGGTCATCCTTGGTGTAGATTGCGTCATCGGGGTGTCTCTTGAAGATCAATTCGTACAAGCCGGGCGTGCCCTTGTACGTCACCCCGTCCACGATCACGGAATCGTTTGCGAGCATTTCGAACGGTTTGTCGCCGAGCATCGGGCCATTGTTCGTGAAGTACACGCCGTAAACGTGATCGATCGTGTCCCCGCCGAAGAAAAGAGTGTTCACGTATTTCTTTCCCAAGGGTCCTAATTTACTCTTTCGCAAATCCTCGCGTCCCTCCGGCGTTTGCAGAGCCTCTCTGATGGAAGTTTCGAGAGAAGGTTGCGGCGACTGGAAGACGTCTTCCTCCCTCAGCGACAACTTTCGCGGTTCCAGAGGCGTGCTGGATCGAATCGCGAGCGTGTCCGAAGCGATGCTCGACAACGTTCGCGGTTCCAGAGGCGTGGAACGAATCGCGAGCATGTCTGACGTGGTGCTCGATCGTTTCTCTTTAGGCTTAGTTTCCCCCGCGATTTCTCCATTGTCGTCACTATCCTCGTGCTTCTTCTTATCGACGATACCTTTTGAGTCGTCGTCGGCCTCGGGCTCGCCTCCCCGTTCGGCGATCTGTTTTAGCGAATCGATGATCGGCTTGAATTGCCTTTCGAGAGCGATATCGCTCTCTATCTTGCCGGTTTTCAACGCTTTGTATTTTCTGCGAATCGAGCCGCGCGTCTTGGCGATCTCTTTCGCGGTTCTCTCCCGCTCGGCGGTGTCCTTTGAGGTTATTTTTGCGCTGCTCATTGTTACCGACTGATTGATTTACAGCACGGCGAAGTCGTTGAAGCCACGTCTGTATCTGCCGTTGCGTAGCGCGCTATCTTTGTCTATTACCAGGAAGCCATATTTGCGTTGTCAACATTTGCGACATAATGCGCAAAATTCTTCATACGGCATATCGGTGTTCACGTGATCGTTGTACACGTGTTTCAAATTGGTACCGTCCTGTCTGAATAGGATTAGCAGATTTGCGTTGTCGCGTATGAGATGTTTCGGTATCTTGGCGTACGTCTGACAGAGATAGAAACAATCGATATCCGAATGTCGACCCATTGCAAAATATTCTTTGATCCCGTCCTGTCGGTCGCAGATCACGTCGTCGAACACGAATATCGAATCGGGTAGGGCCTCGTTCGGTGGTATGACGTCACGATTTTCGGTGAACGCATGATAACCGATCTCGTCTATCGATTCGAGTAGCGTTTCGAGATATCGATACTTTGGCTGCTGCAAGGATTTCGAGTACACGTACACGTTTTCGAAACGCACCCCGTGTGAACTCTCTAGCAAACTCATTAGAACGTTCGTCTTACCGCAATTGGAGGGGCCACAAATGATGCAGCGTATCGCGCTCGGTAACAGCGGGCCGTGTCGTTGCGCTTCTCGAATCGCTCCGCTCGATGTCACTCGCGTTTTGCGGTCGAGATTTGACACTCCTATTGTCAGAGGCTGTCGTACGAATCTCATTTGTCCGTATCACGCGCGTGCGTGCACACCCGTTTTTTTTTACACTTGTACCGCGAATTGTCGATCGATTCGCGCGACAATCGCGATGTTTATCCTGTTGACGGATAAGCACGATATTTTCCAACTGACCGCCGAACAGTTGCAGTACTTGCCGAAGATCGTTCTGCTGCGCGACTTTCCCGATTGTGTTGAACGACTGTGGAGCAAACTACCGAATCATCTGAGAGCGGATCCCGAGGTGCAGAGTTGCCGCGTGTGCCTGGAACATTACAATCGACCGTGGCATCAGTCACACATAGACGGTCAACCGCCACTCATCAAGGATTGCGTTGGATGTCGCGCGCAACGCACAGTAGCGGTATCGGCGGTGGATTGTTAAACAAGACGATAAATGCTCTTCCTTTCGAGCTACATGTACCCGGTTATCAGTTCTGCGGACCCGGTACTCGTCTCGCGAAGCGGCTAGCGCGCCGAGATCGAGGTGTAAATCCGTTGGACGCGGCGTGTCGCGAGCACGACATCGCTTATTCGCGAAGCAACGATCTCGTTGATCGACACTCTGCTGATCTAGCGCTCGCTGAGAGAGCGCGCAAGCGCGTAACAGCGAGTGATTCGACTCTTGGCGAGAAAGCAGCTGCGACCGCCATATGGGCTGCTATGAAAGTAAAAACAAGGTTAGGTATGGGTATGAGCGCGCGAGGAACGAGGAAAAGGAGGACGAGGACCACGACGACGAGAAGGAGGAGGGTACTTCCCGCGGCGAAACGCGGAGGCTTTCTACCACTTTTACCGATGCTGGGAGCGCTCGGATCTCTGATCGGTGGAGCGGCCGGTGTAGCGAAAGCGGTGAACGACAGCAAGGCTGCTCGACGTCAACTTGAGGAATTGCAGCGTCACAATCGAGCGACAGAAGGTCGTGGATTGTATCTCACGCCGTATAAACGTAGCGGTGGCGGCGCGAGGACGATCAGAAAAAACCCGTCGTCGTTAAGATGTAAAAAAAAAATTTCGTGGACGGAAACGCTATCCGCACTTGATCTACCGTTGTCTGGTCTTACGACGAACGAGCAATTGAGTCGCTCTGCGCGCCGTTTGCGCATACCCTTCTTCAGAGGCGTGTTTATGCGTGACGCGCTGCCAACGAAAGTGCGTAACGATGAGAGCGGTATTGTAAATCTCGACAACGCCGCTGGTCCGGGCACGCACTGGGTCGCCTACGCCAAGAGAGGAAACAATGCGATTTACTTCGACGGTTTTGGTAACCTTCGTCCACCGCGGGAACTTGTGCGATATCTCGGAAGCGAGGTGAATATCGCGTATAACTATCGTTCGTATCAGACGTTCGATCGAAGTATCTGCGGTCAGCTGTGTCTGCGGTTTTTTCGAGAGATCGATTGGAGACAATTTTCCTGAATAAGTGATCGTACATTGTCATGTCATTGACACTTACGTTGACCGGGAGGAGTAGCGTTCTCGCGGCGAGCTACTTTCCCGCTCTGGATCTGAGCGACGGTGATTACGAGCTGGGTCTCGCGAATTTCGAGACGTACAACACGATACCGAACGTTAACTCTACAAACAATAAATTTTATTTCGACCAAAACGACGAGACAATTACGATTCCCGAGGGATTGTATGAACTGCGTGCCATAGGCAGATATCTGAGAGCTGCTATTCTCCGCAAGCGACAGGTGTTTATCGGTGCGGAACCGTCGACGGTTACGCACGACTTGTACCCGAGCGTGGGCGATGACGATTAGGATTACATATATGATAACGAGGAAGAGAAAGGGGATGAACGTTCGATAATTCTTCGCGCCAACGAGAACACCATGAGAAGTGAGATTAAATGCGCCTACAGAGTAAACTTTACCAAACCGAACAACATCGGTTCTCTGCTAGGTTTTTCGACGAATCGCGTACTCAAGCCGAACAGGTGGTACGCGTCCGACGAGCCGACGAAGATAATGGACGTAAATATCATTCGCGTGGAATGCAATCTTACCATGGGGGCTTATAGCAACGGTATGCTGGTGCACACGATACACGAATTTGCGCCGAACGTTCCACCGGGATATAAACTGTCGGAGACGCCGACGCAGATCATTTATTTCCCGATCATCGCGCGGAGTGTTACTGACATAACGGTGCGCGTGGTGGATCAGAACGGGCGACCGATCGATTTTCGTGGCGAGGAGATAACGCTTCGACTGCATGTGCGACGCAGAGGTTAGATATATGGGTGTGTGAAAGATGCTCGTTCTGAACGAGTCGTCTGCGAGAGAAAGTAAGAGCGCATCTACTATCGCTGTCGTTGAGCCACCAACGTTATCGTTTGGCGCGCGGAGCGAGAGGACAAGGTGGTGGAAAAAGAGGAACGAGCTAAGCGTAGAGAACGTTGCTTTTCTGCGATCCTTGGGATTCGTTGTGCGAAACAATCGTCATGGTTGACATCCTGAGCATCGGTGGTGAACCAATTTTCGACGAGCGCATTGTCAAGATTGAAACTCACACGTATAATCCGTACGCCAACACCACGCTCGGATACAGCGATGAGATACGCATACCGATACAACAGCAGGATCTGTACACGTTACCCTGCGAGAGTTTTCTCTACGTTGAGGGGACGCTTTCCGACAATATTGCGGAAATTACCTCGGAGACGCGAATGGATAACAACTGCGTGGCGTTTATGTTCGGTGAGATTCGATATGAGCTCAATGGCGTCGAGATTGACAAGAACAGAAACGTCGGAATAACGAGCTCAATTAAGAACCTTGTGTCGCTGACTGCCGAGAGAGGTAAAAAACTGCAGAACGCTGGATGGAACCTTGGACCGAGGCCCAAAATTGGCGAGTTCAACTTTTGCGTACCTTTTGACACGCTTCTCGGTTTTTGCGAGGATTATAAGCGCGTGGTGATAAACGCGCGACACGAACTTATTCTCATACGTTCGCGGAACGACGCCAATTGCATCGTGACGACGCCGGATCATAACAAGGATCCAAAGATCACTTTGTCGAAGCTGCAATGGAGAATGCCACACGTGATGTTGAACGATGTAAATAAATTGTCCCTTTTGCGAACGTTGGAGAGCGGACGTTATCTGAGCATGGGTTTTCGCTCGTGGGATCTGTATGAGTACCCTCTGCTGCAGACCACGGTCAAGCATTCGTGGGCCGTGAAAGCCGCGACGCAGCTGGAGAAGCCGAGATACGTCATTTTCGCGCTGCAAACTGGAAGAATTAACAACATATTAAAAAATGCCTCCGTTTTTGACAGCGGCAATCTTACGAATGTTAAGTTGTATCTCAATTCTGATTTTTATCCCTACGACGATATGAATTTGGATTTTGATAATCGTAGAATCGCTATACTGTATGACATGTATGGGAAATTTCGAAAGTCTTATTACGGAAGCGAAAGCGATGAGGTACTCCTCACGCTGACCCTGTTCAAGGAATGGGGCCCGTTCGTGGTAATGGATTGTTCACGTCAGAACGAATCGATAAAAAGCGCGACCGTGGATGTTCGTATAGAGTTTGAGTGTAAACGCAATATAGAACCTAATACAACGGCCTACTGTCTTATTATTCACGACCGTGTGGTGGAATATAATCCGCTGACTAACATCGTGCGCAAGATTGTGTAGCGATAGTAAATTCATTTATCATTTGCCCATGAGATGTACTGACATTGATTTTGCTGATTTTAAAAGGATTTATCGTTACGGAAAGAAGTTTGCGGTTAAAGAGGCTGCTTTATTATTCATGACCTTGCAGTGGAATACATATATAATTCGCTGACACGGAAAGACAATTATCATGATCTTGTAGTGGAATACATATATAATTCGCTGACTAATATTGTGTGCACGATTCTGTAGCGACAGTAAATAGGCCGCTTTAGTATTCATGATCTTGTAGTGGAATATAGATATATAATTCGAGTAAAGTCATTTATTTTATCAGTCGTTCACGAGATCGTAACTATGTCGGACGTACCAACATTCGTGGATCTACAGGGATTCATTGTTGGCGAAAAGTTTGTCGTTAAAGAGGTTGCGGTCTTGAGAAAAGGGACCGTGCTTACACACCATGTATTTTTTCCACCGAGGGTATGGCACATCATGACGACGAAGGAAAAAAGTCAAGCGAGGTGGCTGACGCGGAATCACCACGGTCTTGGATGGAACGCCGGCGACACGGAGTACTGTCACGCTAAGAGCATCATCCGAGAGGCTGTGTACGGAAAACTGGTTGAGGAAGATTCTTCTTCCGATTCCGCTTCCGCTTCCTCTTCCGTCTCGATTGTGTACGTGAAGGGAGAGGAGAAAAAGAAATGGCTGCGAGACCTCATCGGGGACACGCCCGACGTTGATGTCACGATCGAGACTATCGATGCCGATTACGAGGACATCGGTAGGCTGCGAACGCTGACCGCGGTCAGGCCTTTTCGCTGCAATCGTCACACGAGGAACTGCGCGATGGAGAATGTGATAAAGGTACATGAATGGTGGACCGAACGGCAGGAGCGAGTGAAGCACCTGTGATTTCCGACAGGATACGAGATTTTTTCCATTTTGTATTGTATAAATTTGAGGAAATTAAAAAACTGTTTTCGACATACATATGTTTTAGTGTTAGTGTTCATTTATTTATCCCAGCCCGCTCGTGTACGCCGTGACTTCGGAAATGATTTTATCGCTATTATTTATGTTCAATCGTTATTGCGATGTGACTAAACCGCGCGCGCCTTTTCTCGTCAAACGTCTCGCGAATTGTTTTTTTTCCTCGTTTATTGTATATATTAGCGACGATTAGTAATTTATTGCAATGCGAATGAATCGTGCGTGCTTTTTCCTCTTTTCTTGTTCGTCTTATTTATAGCCACGATTATATGTTAATTTATCGCGACGTGCTTTTTTCCTCAAACGTCTCGTGAATTGATTTTCCTCCTTTGTTTTTTATTTTTCCTCCGAAACGTTTTTACGAGTTTTTCTTCTTCGTTTTACTCCTCTTGAGAAAGAAATTTCCCTAAAAATGTAGATCGTTGACGACAATAGCCCCCCCACCGCGTCCGTCCAATCGATGGTGTCCAATTACGTTCGAATCGCGATCAGACGCTTATCGTCTCTCGGTTGTGAGTGAGTCACCTCGCTTTTCTATGTTCTCTCTCAACTTCTCGATAATGTTGTTCTGGCGCATCGTTATCCTCGCGATTTACGTCGTTGCGGTGAACTGCGAATTTAACGCTAGTGATACTAAAGCGGTGGTCCATTATTTGAAAAAATATGGCTATTTGCAGGGGAATGCGCAAAAGTTTTCAGCAGGCGACGATACGACTGCGGCTATGAAACGTGCTATCGTGTGGTTTCAGAGATATTATAAATTACCCGGCAACGGTGAATTGAATGAGCCAACCCTGCAATTGATGAACACACCCCGCTGCGGTGTCGAGGACATGTCGGAGCGCTCGATTGGTCCACTCTCGCAGAAATGGCCTAAAACATATCTCACGTGGAACTATCACGGGGCGACGGGGGATCAACTGACAACAGCTCAAGCCGCGTTCGATCTATGGGCGGCGAATTCGTCGTTGACGTTCGCGCGTGATATACAGAATCCCAACATTCTGATATCATTTCGCGATGGCTTTCACCCGTTTCTCAATCCTCGACATGGAATGTGTTTGGAATCGATGGACGGCCCCAACGGAGTAATCGCTCACGCGTATTTCCCTACTGGAGATAAAGACTATGTCTCGGAGATACACATGGACAACGCGGAACGATGGCACATAACTCTGGACAAGAATCCTCCGGGAACTTATCATATGTTTCAAACGCTCACGCACGAGATCGGTCACGCTCTAGGATTAAGGCATAGTCCGAACGGGGATTCAGTGATGTTTGCATTCGTGCCAAGAAATCTTTTCCCACCAAATTAAGCTATGAGGATATTCTTACCATCCAACATCTTTACGGTCTTAACGTTTACTTTCCGGTTTCCATACCGATTACGACAACGATCGCGCCGATGACCACAACTACGAGGGCGACGACTACGAGAGCCACGACGGCAGCCACCACGATCGCGACTGATACGAAATTCTCGAAAGACGACGTCGAGACGGATCTGTGCGCCTTACAACGCGTGGATCACGTGTTGGTATTTAACAGCCGAATTTACGTCATGCGTAAGCGACACGTATGGTCGATCGATGTAAATGGAAAGACCTACAGGAAACCGTTTTTATTGACGAATTATATTAATTATCTCCCCCTAAATTTCACACTTTCGGCCGCCTATCAAGCGCCGTCGGGCGATCTCGTGCTGTTTGTGGACAATAAGGTATACCTGGTGAATTACCCGAGTTTAGCGCTGGTACCAACCTGGCCACGATATCTCTCCGAGCTTGGATTTCCATCGAACGCGAGGATCAACGCCGCGGTGAATACTAACCGAGGACGAACCTTCGTGATATACGACGATCAGTTTGCGGCCGAGATGAACGAGTGTTCAATGAAAGCCTCCCAATTTTTCTCGATTCAAGCGATATTTCCCGGAATACCGT
>JASTWR010001956.1:0-29623 GCA_030770355.1 Harpagoxenus sublaevis | reverse complement strand
TTTTTTTCTTTATAACTTTTAATAAACAATGACCGCCAGCTAAAACCTTCTGAAGTCACTCAGGAGGGTGACCTTGACAACATATGTCAAGGTCAAAGTCGTTTATGCCTTTCAATACTCAAAATAAACTGCTATATTTTCAATTTTCTTTTGTTAATAATTTTTTAACGAACAATGACCGCCGGCTAAAACCTTCTGAAGGTCACTCAGGAGGGTGACCTTGACAACATATGTCAAGGTCAAGGTCATCGGTGAGGTTTGACCTAATATGCATATTTACCATAAATAAATAAATCTTTATTAACGGGAAAAATTTATGTTTATCTATTTCTTTCAATGCAGATTAATTTCAATTTCGTTTTAACTTTTTATATTTTTCTTATTCTTCGGACTAGAAAAAGATAAAATGTAAGGTAAGCCAAGATTAAAGTTAATCTACATTAGTATAAATAAACATTAGTATTCTTGTATAGTTATTCTGGAAGATTATTATGTATTTCTCGGTACACGATTGAATACAAACTTATAGGGTAAATAAGTTGCTGGTTTGTTGCCAATCTTTATATGTCATTGAACGAAATAAAAGAATTAAAAAATAATAAGTATCCCACTGTTAGTATAAGTTATCAATTTAATAAAAACATAATAATAATTAATTGATTTTGATATTGGCAAAACAAATAATACATGTATAACATATGTATGGTATAATTTATAAAATATTTATAGTTAAAAAGAAATTTAGTTTAGATTTCGACAATGATCGATAAAGTTCTTTTTAAATATAATTTTGAATTATTTTTGACATCTTCTTCTTATAACTCAGAATTTAAGACTTAAATTTTTAGAATTTATTTATTTTAATACAATGTAATTTAATACTTTATGTTAGGACCGATAAGATATAAGCCATATAAATAATAAAACACAGCTATTATTGGAACATTAGAAATTCCCTCTCTCTTCCCTAATTAAATCGATATCGATTTAATATTAAAATCACTGTAAAGAACTTATTGCGAAAAATATTACCCCAGCCAGGGTTCGAATAGCTGTGTTTTAAATCCGAAAGTAATCGGCGCGCAGTGTAATATGTTGGAGAAATACGCGTATTTAATTTATATATAGAAAATAATATGTAAGCTGCCTTAGATCGAAGCTCGGACCGTATATGGCTTATTCCTTTATATTGATAATGTAATTTGTTTTTTAGCAAGAGCTACTTGATAGAATAATAAATGGAATTTATTGTTGTAAAAAAAAAATTATAAAAATTGTAAATATTGAAGGTCCCGGTCTTATCTTATTGTTAGTATATTATTTGAAAAAGACATTAATACAAAAATTTTGACGTAAACCCGAGGTTAATACGTTGACTCGTTTGTATATTAGATTTTATGTTTAATATAATATACATATACATATGTATATACATACAACATAATAGATTATAGTTGCGTTTCTTACTTTTTCCTTATTTTTTTTTATTTTTTCTTCCTTCTGCGTAGCTCGCCCTTTCTATTTGTTTATTTTATCTCTTTTTCAATCTCTTTTTAGTTTCCTTTTTTTCTGTTGTATTCTTCTGCTGCCTTTTTATCTTTCTCGTGTTAATTGTTTTATATTAATAAATATAATTTATTTTGTGAATAATTATTATATATTTAATAAAACTTATTAATTTGAAGAAAACGTTAGGGGAGACCAGGGCAAGACCGTCCAGAGGGTGAAATCGTCAAATCAAATATCTCGGAACCTGTATATTGTGCGAACTCGCTATTAACATTGTAAACGCGTCTTATGGTACCCATGTGACCAACGGAGTTTCGGCAGGTTACCTGCCGTGTTATGATTTTTACGAGGGCAAACGTGTTTTCGGAAGGTGAAAGTAAACATTTTGTGCGCGTGAAAATTTGTTATATCTGCAGTAATATTTGCTCTCCAAATTTCCAGGTACGTGATTATAAAGAGTAATGCATGCTGAACACGAATCTAGTGTAGTTTTTTCATTATCGTTCATGTCTAATATTTCGTGGGCGATCAAACCTGAAACTTGTGTTGAGGGCTAATTCGTCAGTATAGGCACTGCGGGCGGATTCGGCAGTCTCGTCAGTGTGGCGCGCCGGGCGCACGACTTCAGCTCACGGCGATGTTAGGTTAGGTTTCCCTGTGTTGTCCGTTGCACGTGCGTCATTGTCATTGCAGGGAAATAATGGTACACACGTATCGTCGCAAAACGACTCCCGTCGACAAGGAGCAACTGAAGAATGCAGTTGTCGCGGTGAAACGAGATAAAATGAGCGCTCATGCAGCCGCAAAACAATTCGGTGTCCCGAGAACCACGTTGAACGACTGGCTAAAGAAGAACCAGGATGAAATACAACACGTGGATGACGTGGTCGTACGATATAAAGGAGGCTTAACGGTGAGTACTTAACAATTATTAATTTTTAAAAGCATGCACTTTGCTCAGCAAAGTTGATATTCATGCAACGTCTTAATTTCAAATGTAGGTTATGAACGCGGAAAGTGAAAAAACTTTGGTGGAATACTTAGTACATTGCAATGATATGTACTTTGGGCTATCTGCGAAGGAAACCCGTGGTTTAGCCTTTGATTTTGCCAAAAAATTGAATCTGAAGGTGCCAGCATCGTGGGAAACCGCTCGCATGGCCGGTAAAGATTGGCTAAGCAGCTTTCTCAAACGGCATCCAGTATTATCCATACGCAAACCAGAAGCGACAAGTTTAGCACGTGCCACCAGTTTCAATCGAACAAATGTAGAAAGGTTCTTTGCGCTGCTGAGATCTCTGATGAATAAACATCATTTCCAGGTGTGTTCATTATATTATTAATTATAATATTAGATGAATAAATGTTTTGGTCGAAAATAACGTTTCTCATTATTTCCAGGCTCACTGCATATGGAATATGGATGAGACGGGAATAACAACCGTTCAGACACCGAATAGAGTCATCGGACGTCGAGGAGTGAAACAAATCGGGCGAGTGACTTATGCGGAAAGAGGAACTCTCGTAACATTGGCGATGGCGGTGTCAGCAACCGAGCATTTTCTACCTCCATTTTTTATTTTTCCTTGTAAAAAATTCAAACCACATTTCCTTAACGGCGGACCACCAGGCTGCACAGGTAAAGCGAATCCAAGTGGCTGGATGAACGCGGAGCATTTTGTCGAGTTTTTACAGTTCTTCCAGTCCCATGTGCGTGCTTCCGTCGACGCCCCAGTTTTACTGATACTCGACAATCACGAATCACATTTGTCCATCGCTGGTCTCGAATTTTGTAAAGCGAATGGAATCATTCTCCTATCATTACCGCCGCATTGCTCGCACAAAATGCAACCGCTGGATCGCACCGTGTATGGCCCGTTAAAGAAAAGTGTACACGCACAGTGCGATAACTGGATGACATCGAATCCTGGTAGAACAATGACGATATACGACATCCTCGGAATCGTGGCTAAGGCACTGTCACTTGCCATAACGCATCAGAATATTGTGTCCGGGTTTGAATGCACTGGAATTTCTCCATTCAACTCGGACATTTTCCAGGAATACGAATTTTTGCCGAGCAGCGTTACGGATAGGGAGATGCCTTCTACTTTCGCTCATCCCGAAGAAGCCAACCTCAACGCAGCCGACCCGGACACAGCCGATTTGGAGACAACCGAACCCGATGCAGCCGACCAGAATGAATTCGACCCTTTGGCTTCTTCCATGTCTCGTCCTGGTGATACACAGAACTTGAGCGCGACGCTTCAAAGTATTCGAGCCTTTCCTAAAGCCGCTCCGAGGCAACAGACTCGTAAAGGACGAAAACGAAGAAAGAGCGCCGTTCTTACTGACTCATCTGAAATGATGGAATTGGCATTTGAGCAGGCGGAGTCCATGCGGAAAAAAAAGTAAAACCTACTATGAGAAAGACAACGTCAACATCTACACCTGCCACTGCGCCGAGAAAGAGAGGCCGGCCAAAAAAAAAATGCCACGCAATCAGAACCGCAGCCTTCGACGAGCAGTGGGCGTAAATCGAAATCAAGGAAGCAGCAGCGGTCGGATTCTGACGAGAACTTGGATACGTGCTGCGTGTGCGCTCGAAGAAGTTAACCCCAAAAAGAACATATACAAAAGAGTGCATTGCGTGCGAGCGTAGGGCACACAACACATGCGTGCGCTTGTCAGGATCTGTATTAACGTGCCTAAATTGTTTTATGGAATAAAACAATTATTTTTTAATAATATGTTCCGCATAAAGGTTTTTAAAAATAAATTTTCACATTTTTCTTTTAAAAAACAATTATTAAAATGTATCCTATTATTTTTCAGGATTAAATGTACGTATTTCTATTAAAAATGCAGTGTGACGGATCCGCCCTAGGGGGGGGGGGGGAGGGCGAATCCACCCTGCAATTTTTGAGATCTCAATTTTTCCACTGTTGTCGTTTTTGCTCTATACCGGTTAAACAAAGCGACGTAGACAAAAATTTTCTATATAAATTTTGTAGCTAAAGGTTCACTCTTTAAAATGGTATACCACATTTAACTAAAATTATTTATTTTGTTGTTAAAAATCGGCACCGAAAAAAAACTGACGGTCTCGCCCGGGTCTCCCCTACATAGAAAAATTTTTTAAATAAATTAACACATTTTAGATGCCCAAATTTGTTGTTTTAACAGAAGACAAATATGTAAATTAAAAAATAACAGGCACAGTTACTACTGTCCCATATCTTTCTAGGTAGAACTACGTCTTTCCCTTCTTTTTTTCCTTTTAATACTTTTCAAGAAACATTTATTACATGAAAACATTACAAGAAAACGTTGGAGTTGTGCATCCGAAGTTATCCGACCTTCCCGGGGAAAAACATAGTTTTACGTCAAAATAATACGTGAAAAAATAAAATTAGTTAGCAAAATTTCGAACACACATGTAATTTTCTTTTTTGTATAATTTTATCGTTTATTTTCTTTATAATTATTAAATAGGAAAAATATGCGTTACACGGCATAAAATTTAGTGTTAATTTATCATTTAATATATTCAAATTTATGCGTTATAATTTTTATGTTAATTTAACAGAAGACAATTTATGTTAATTTAAAAGAATTTTAATTCAAATTTACATTTTTTAACAAGTAATATTATTGTTAAAATTATACAAATTGGGTTGGGTGTGTTAATTCAGTAAATATATACGCTTACTAGTCAATTTATGCATTCATATAATTAGATAAGTAAATGTATTCACAAGCAATGAGATTTCTCTTTTTCGTTCTCTTTCCCTTATTAATTGGATAAAAATGTAAAATATCTTGCATATTAACATAAATTATTAGCTCTTTTTGGCGATAATATAGTAAATTAATATATAGTAACTATTACATTTAATATAGCAAAACAATTCATTAAAATAATATAAAAAATATCTTTTAAAAATAATATTCACATATTATACATTTTTTTGTGCCTCATTTTTGTACTCAGAAATTTAGACATTGTCTGAAGAAGGTTGTTATTGCAGACGTCACATTAGACGACACATTAATGTAAAATTTAATTTAAAAATTGATTTTTCTGAAAATTAGAAAAATGTAAAAAATGAGCTATCGAAAAAATTGAAAAAGTGTGCTCTTAATATGAGAGACCCCGGGAAATCGCTAATAAATTACAAAATACATCATATTGTAATTAGAAAACTTTGTTTGAAGTTTTTGAAAGACAAATGTAATGGAGAAGCATATTTTCAACAATCGTAAACCCACTTATACCCAATATTACACTTAATCTTTCCTCTTTACCCTTCCCCCTCAAATCAAGGTCAGCACAGACTTAAAAATTCGTATATACCTTTCTTTAACGTTAATATAGTACTCGAAAAAATCAAAGTAATATCTTTATTTTAAAAAAATATTACAACCCAAGTGACACATCACAAAATTGTGTTACGTTTTATTCAATCTAAGTGATTATCTATAAAAAAAAAAGAAATGATATCTGTAAATTGCGCCAATTATAAAGAAAGAATACCTATATATATTGTCTCAAAAAATAATTGTTGCACTACTTTGATGAAAAATCTTTACATAATTGTATCAATTAGAAAAAGAATGTATGATAACTATTTTATAAAATTAAAATTTTTTATTTATATCCAACAAAGGAATATAAGATATTTAAATACAAAGTTTATATTTGTATTTTTCAATAAAATAAAACATTTAATTACAAACAATTACAGACAGAGGTCTGAGAGTTATAAACAATTATAACATTACAAAATAAACATGTTTTATATTGCCAGTCACGGTCGATTTAAATTACTTTAATTGTTATTCTATTCTAAACTGGCAAAAGAAAATTTATTCTGTTTATAATATTATACACCGACGACCGAAGTATCGGTGCTCCATCTTATAGTTGTTATTGCGATAAATATTACCACAGCCCCAGTGGTCGAATTGGCACGACACCCGCACGGTATACGGGAGGTTCCATGTTCAAACCCTGGCTGGGGTAATATTTTTTCGCAATAAAAAAATTTAAACTATGTAATTTAGAAATTACATCAACTGACCAAAACCCATGGTCGAAATTAATATTGTCCCGACGATTGATCCGGAAATGTGCTGTGTGAATCCGACAAACCAAGTTGGCTCACAGTTTTTCAATGTTCATATCCGAAAGACGTTATATATTGCCAGTCACGGTCGATTTAAATTACTTTAATTGTTATTCTATTCTAAACTGGCGAAAGAAAATTTATTCTGTTTATAATATTATACACCGACGACTGAAGTATCGGTGCTCCATCTTATAGTTGTTATTGCGATAAATATTACCACAGCCCCAGTGGTCGAATTGGCACGACACCCGCACGGTATACGGGAGGTTCCAGGTTCAAACCCTGGCTGGGGTAATATTTTTTCGCAATAAAAAAATTTAAACTATTTAATTTAGAAATTACATCAACTGATCAAAACCCATGGTCGAAATTAATAATGTCCCGACGATTGATCTGGAAATGTGCTGTGTGAATCCGACAAACCAAGTTGGCTCACTGTTTTTCAATGTTCATATCCGAAAGACGTTATATATTGCCAGTCACGGTCGATTTAAATTACTTTAATTGTTAAACATGTTTTATTAAAATTAATAAATTTTTTTTGTAAAAAAAACTTGGCGCTGCTAGACCTTGAAATATAATAAAGTATTATAATTTTAACTGAATAAGGACAACGATAAAAATAATTCAAGGAAGAATGCAATGGGAGTAATAATAATAATAATTATATTTCGAGGTCTAGCAGCGCCGTTTTTTTTACAAAAAAAATGTATTAATTTTAATAAAACATGTTTATTTTGTAATGTTATAATTGTTTAAAACTCTCAGACCTCTGTCTGTAATTGTTTGTAATTAAATGTTTTATTTTATTGAAAAATACAAATATAAACTTTGTATTTAAATATCTTATATTCCTTTGTTGAATTTAAATAAAAAATTTTAATTTTATAAAATAGTTCATACATTCTTTTTCTAATTGATACAATTATATAAATCTTAAATTGATACAATTATATAAATCATATAAATTATATAAAAATTCGTCGATTAAGAAAATTTAATTTAATTATATAAAGATTTTTCATCAAAGTAGTGCAACAATTTTTTTTTTGAGACAATATATATAAATATTCTTTCTTTGTAATTGGCGCAATTTACAGATCATTTCTTTTTTTTTTTTTTTATAGATAATCACTTGGATTGAATAAAAGGTAACACAATTTTGTGATGTGTCATTTGGGTTGTAATATTTTTTTAAAATAAAGATATTACTTTGATTTTTTTGAGGTACAAAGATAACTACGTGTACCACTTGTTACTTAGGTTTTTTCGAGATACAAATATATTACTTCGATTTTTTCAAGGTACACCACGCGTGCTTGGCGTCTTTTTTTTAACTTTTTGAAAAAGGTAATTTTGTACGGATATCATGCCTTTTTGTAATATTACGCATCTTATATGAACAGTATATTACAAATAAAAATTGTGCAACACATCAAAATGTACAAATAAATGTTAACTACGGCTAAATATGACGGTCTCTTGGATTGGAAAATTACGGACGGTAATGGAATAAATTTTATCTGGTGTATAAAATAAAATACTTCAATGAGAGTCGATATTGTTCTTGTCAGTATTCGTAAAATAGATTAAGAATATGAGGATTGATTACGAGATTCTCATGGTGCTATAAAAAGGGATAAAGATCAATAAAAACTAGAATATTTATTATGTTTCTAATATAAAACAAATCGCATCGTGTATATACAATATAACACAATAATATATGTGTATATATACCTATATATATACAGGGTGTCCCAGAATATTTGGGACTTTTCTCAAAGACAGATAGAACGGACTCAACTGAGTCGAAAAGTCCTTTACCATTTTGCAATTTTCGCAATAGGTAACGAGATATTAATAATTAAAAATCGCAGTATTAGCCCGGCCTACCGCCAAATGCAAGCGCGCGGCGAGATGCGGCCGCCCACTGCCCACCGATCGATATCCGCGGTCGGCGCGCGGGGAGTTGTTTACAAGCGGCAATGGTTACACACGAGTGGTGTGTAACGCTGGGCCCCCGTTCTGAGATAAGATGGTTCCTCGACTTTTTTTTAATAAAAATAAAATTGTTAAACGGCACAAAAATTGTCTATGTGTGTACGTGTACATGCATGTGCACGTATGCATGTATGCAACGCTCAGAAAAGTATCAATTTTACTGCATAAAAAAGCGATTACTCAATTTACTTTTTTTCTTTTAGTATAAAGCAACGGTTATCTTTAACAAAGAATAATTTCTTGATGATAATGTTAAAATGTACTCATCACAAATTTTAGAAAAAGTCATTATCATGTACCCGCAAAGAGAATTTATATTTTTTCTTTAAAGAATGTAACATTATAAAATTTTATCGAAGAAAAGTTAAAATAATAAGCAAATCAAATTTTTATTTTATTTTATATTCTTCTATGAACTTATGAAATATTTGAAATAAATAATATTTATTTAATTCAAGTAATTTATAGTATGTTATTTCTATGTGTGTGTATGCAGGCAAAAAAATGTTAAGTAAATATTATTTATTTTAAAATTTTTAAATAAAATAATAAGTGAATTTTAAGACTATTATTAAGAAAATATTTTTTGTAAAAAAATAACCATTACTTATTGTTAGAATAAGAGAACTAAAATTGAGCAATTGGTTTGCTTAATTCTTAGCACTAGAATGGTATTTTTATTATCTTACTTTAATGTTTACGCTTTTTTTTTAAGTATTAATTGCTATCTACCGCAAGGTGGTGTGGAAATGATAGCGCTCTATCATTTTCTTGCCACAGAAAGAAAAAATAATTATTTTTTGGCTCGCGATCTTATATTGCGATTGTTATTCACGTACGCACACGCAGAAAAATATCATTCTAGTGCTAAGAATTAAGCAAACCAGTTACTCAATTTTAGTTTTCTTCTTCTAACAATAAGTAATGGTTATTTTTACAAAAAATATTTTCTTAATAATAATCTTAAAATTTACTTATTATTTTATTTAAAAATTTTAAAATAAATAATATTTACTTAACATTTTTTTGCCTGCATACACACACATACAAATAGCATACTATAAATTACTTGAATTAAATAAATATTATTTATTTCAAATATTTCATAAGTTCATAGAAGAATATAAAATTAAAATAAAAATTTGATTTGCTTATTATTTTAACTTTTCTTCGATAAAATTTTATAATGTTACATTCTTTAAAGAAAAAATATAAATTCTCTTTGCGGGTACATGATAATGACTTTTTCTAAAATTTGTGACGAGTACATTTTAACATTATTATCAAGAAATTATTCTTTGTTAAAGATAACCGTTGCTTACTAAAAGAAAAAAGTAAATTGAGTAATCGGTTTTTTATGCAGTAAAATTGATACTTTTCTGAGCGTTGCATACATGCATACGTGCACATGCATGTACACGTACACACATAGACAATTTTTGTGCCGTTTGACAATTTTATTTTTATTAAAAAAAAGACGAGGAACTATCTTATCTCAAAACGGGGGCCCAGCGTTACGCGCCACTCGTGTGTAACCATTGCCGCTTGTAGTAAACAACTCCCCGCGCGCCGACCGCGGATATCGATCGGTGGGCAGTGGGCGGCCGCATCTCGCCGCGCGCTTGCATTTGGCGGTAGGCCGGGCTAATACGGCGATTTTTAATTATTAATATCTCGTTACCTATTGCGAAAATTGCAAAATGGTAAAGAACTTTTCGACTCAGTTGAGTCCGTTCTATCTGTCTTTGAGAAAAGTCCCAAATATTCTGGGACACCCTGTATATGTCGTGAGTATTTAATGGGGACAAAATCTCAAGCGCATGTATGTTTTGGGGACATTTGTATACTTTGAGGACAGGCCTCAAACTATCCATATATCAAACGTATGATTCGGGGACAATCTCTTATATACACTCTCCCGCATGTTATACGTATAGTTTGAGCCCAGCATAAATTTTATCAGTTACTAATATTTAAAAAAAAATTAAAATACCCCTTAGATAGCGCTACTCTGGCAGTTCTAAGAATATTCTGATCCAAGAAGCTGGATTGAGATCTCGTGTCTTTAACAAGTAATATAATAATTTTAGATAATATAAATGTAAATAAATTTCTGTGGATAAATAAGTTTTAAACAATGAAAATATTGATTTTAAAAATACTTCAAATACTTATATTAAGGTGACCTCAATGTATACGTTTTGTATATAATTTATAGATAACCTGTTCAATATTCTGATCCAAGAAGCTGGATCGAGATCTCGTGTCTTTAACAAGTAATATAATAATTTTAGATAATATAAATGTAAATAAATTTCTGTGGATGAATAAATTTTAGACAATGAAAATATTGATCTTAAAAATACTTCAAATATTTATATTAAGGTGACCTCATTGTATGCGTTTTATATATAATTTATAGATAACCTACTGTCCAATAGATCCTAAGTCTGATTTAAACTTTTTTCATTGAAATATATACAGGGCGTCCCGTTTAAACTTTCGCATCAAATAAATATCTCGGTAAGAACGAGGTTTTAGAAAAAAATGTCTTAGATGAAAGGTATATGGTTTCGAGGGAGACATAATATCGTGATCTTGCCTTGAATTGTTCTCAAGTATTTTTTTTTTATTATTTAATAATGTTTCCCTTCTCGGGATATATGGTTTAACTTTTCCTTATTTCTATACATAACATATCCTCGTGTTTTCTTCATTCTTCATCCTGCTCATCCTTCCTACGTCCTCTCTGTAATTCTCTCTCACTCCTCATTTTAATGATTTTCAGCATCCATTCCACTCCTTCTCCGCTTTCTGACATTATTACTGCTTCCGGTAAGCCCATTGCCTTGGTTTCTATGCATTCCGTCAGAATATGTTTCCAGGTTTCCTCTTTCTCTCCACATAATCTACATTCTCTCTTACTGTCTTCCTCCCAGTATTTATTTCCTCTCCATTCGTTGCAGCATCTGAATCTAGCTAGAGTCTTCAGTCGTTTTCCTTTTCCTTTCTGTCCCAAGTATTTCGCTCTTCCTACTCCTATCCACCTTTTGTAATCTTTCGCTAGAACTGATTTTTCTATTTTAATTCTTTTTTCTTCCAGCTGTTTTTTTTTATACTTTTCCATCCATTCTTTTACTGTATTTATTCCTTTGTTTTCCTTAGCTTTTCTTTCCCAACGGCTCGTTCCTCCTAATTCATGCAGTTCTTTCATTGTTCTGCCCCAGTTTGTACTTTCCCATTCTATCTTATCCATTTCTCTTCTGCACACTTTTAGTATCACGTTTTTTGACTCGTTCTTTATTCTGTCTTGGTACCTTATCGCTCTCCCTCCTGCTTCTAGGCATATCTTCTCTATTGTTGCTTCCTCTCTGACTATGTATCCTGGGGTGCACCTGTCCAATCCTAGGATCCATCTTATGTATCTTTCCTGTAACGCTTCGATTTCTTTCCATTCTCTCCATCCCCATACTTCTACTCCATACAACATGATGCTTTTCACCATAACATTGAACATCATGATTCTTCTGTTAAAGTCTCCTCCAATTTCCTCTCTCCTATTCCCCATATCTGTGCCATGGCTGCTGCCGCTCTTTTAACTACGTCCTTTATATGTGCATCGTCCTTGTTATTCTTCTTAAATGTGAAACCCAGATATTTAAATTCCTTTACTTCTTCCAATTCTTCATTCTTCCATTTCCATTTTCTTTCTTTGCTTCTTTCCTTTTTACAGAAAACGAGTATCTTAGACACCCGCATTTAGAGTGAGTCTTTTCCTTTCAAGATATTTTTCCAGGCTTTTTAACATTTTTTTTATATCCTCTTCAGACTCCGCCAACATTGCCAGGTCGTCTGTATATGCAAGTGTAAATATTTTTATTCTGCCGATTACAACCCCTCTGACTTGCCTTTTTTTCAAGAATTCCTCAACATCTGCCAAATCTATATATATAAAGACAAATGTCCCGACTGACTGACTGACTGACTGACTGACTGACTGACTCATCAACGCCCAGCCCAAACCCCTGAACCTAGAAACATGAAATTCGAGGGGTGTATTCCTCTCATGACGTAAGCACCCACTAAGAAGGGATTTTTAGAAATTCGGCCCTTAAGGGTGTGAAAAGGGTTAAAATGTATTTTCACGGATTTGTCAATATCTCTTAGGCCCGATGAGATATCGACTTGGTTCTTGCTTACGAAGGTCACCCATACAAATGCTCAAAAACGTATTTCAGGATTTTGCCCTAATCAACCTCTAAAGGGATAAATCTGAATTTAGGGGTGAATTATAGAACCCTTCGTATCTCCTGTAAATTAATTAATTAATAGTATTTTTTCGGTTGTTATACTCAGCCCAACAATTATTTAAAAAAAAAAACATTTGTTTCCGTATTCCACAACAAATTTATTAACAAAAATAATTTTAAGGGCCGTAGGGGAGAGTGGAAGAATTGCAAACATCTAAAAGAATAGTTAAATAAAGCCGACGATTATTTATCAACTATAGAAGTCTTCATTTTAAATGATACTCCAGTTATTTGATTACTTTAAATCCAAAAGTTACTTTAAACTACAGTAATTAATATTTATAGATTTTCAACATGAATTATAATTTTAAACAATAAGCAAAACCCGTTTGTAATTACCCCAGCTACGGCATTGCCCCGCGTGTGGCGGATAGTTTTTTAGGCACTGAATTTTTTACAGACATGGTGTCTCTTACAGACACTGAATTTTTTACAGACATGGTGTCTCTTACAGACACAGAACTTTTACAGACATGGTGTCTCTTACAGACACAGAATCTCTTACAGACATAGGCCGGTATTCACAGTCAGATCTTATTTTAAGACCGTCTTAAGTAATGTCTTAAGACGCTAATACGGATGTGTGATTGGTTCATGACATCTTCAGATTGTACTTAAGACGATCTTAAATATAAGATCCGACTATGAATACCGGCCATAGTGTCTCTTACAGACATGGTGTCTTTTACAGCCATATGTTGTTGTCTCTCTTATAAACATTATACCTTTTACCGTCTAAGACAAACGTAATGTCTTTAGCAAACGTAAGAAACACAAATTTTGCTAAATTATGTACTTTGCTACGGTATTTAATTACCGTAAACTGACTCATCCACGCCCAGCCCAACCCCTGAACCTAGAAACATGAAATTTGGGGAGTAGGTACATTTCTTTTATGACGTAAGCTCCCACTAAGAAGGGATTTTTAAAAATTCGACCCTTAAGAGGGTAAAAATGGGTAAAATATATTTTTACGGATTTTTCAATATCTCTTAGACCCGATGAGATATTGACTTGGTTATTGCTTACAAATACCCACTTTATTCCACAATAAATTTATTAACGAAAATAGTTTTAAGGGTATGGGAGAATGGAAGAATTGCGAACATCTAAGGGAAAAGTTAAACAAAGCTGACAATTATTTATCAATTATAGAAGTCTATTTCAAGTAATATTCCAGTTATTTGTGTTTAAATTACAATAATATTTATAAATTTTCAACATAAACAATTTTAAACAAAAAGCAAAACTTTGCCATTCGGAGTTACCCGCCGCACGCCGGGCAATGCCGAATCGTAGCTAGGGTAATTATAAACGGGTTTTGCTTATTGTTTAAAATTATAATTTATGTTGATAATCTGCCTTGAAAAAATCCAAGTAATATCTTTACCTTGGAAAAATCAAAGTAATCATGAGACCCGGTAGTGTCTCGCGCCAAGTACGCGCGTAGCGAGACCGCCGTGGCTCTATTAACGCGACGCAACGAGTTGCAAGTACCCGAGATTTTGAGATCTCGATAACTAGCGAACGGATTAAGTTTCGACTAGGTTTAATGGATAGCTTGGACCAAATTCGTATAATAAAAGTGTTTTTATTTTTCCGCTACGTGCCCTACAAGCGGAGATATTGCGATGCAAAACTCGAAGCTGAAAATTTATAATTAAGAAACGTCGTTCTCCGTTTGCTGTGTTCGCCACTGCGGCCCCCTTCGCATCCCCCCACCCAACCCTGTACAGAGTGGACCTCGCTTTAACTTACAAAGCATACTTTTTATATACCAACTATTCTCTGCTTTAACAAATTATTTCTGCTACAGATATTAAGCGTCGAAGTTAACAAAGCAGAAATAATTTGTTAAAGCAAAGAATAGTTGGTATATAAAAAGTACATATTTATATAACAACTATTCATCGTACATATAAATATGTACTTTTCATATATCAACTATTCTCTGCTTTAACAAATTATTTCTGTTTCGTTAACTTCGACGCTTAATATCTGTACAGCACATTCTCTGCTATAATAAAAAGACTGTTCAATATACAAACGATTCGCTGCTTTAAATAACTTTCCTTCGTTCATACATCGTCAAATATAACTTTAACACTCGGATTCTTTGACGCAACGGCTTAAATCGATTTTGACTCCAATAAACTTTCGTTTGATTGTAATGAACAATATTATCTCATGACATGATAAAGATGAATTAAAATTATGTTAGTGTTTGTTCGTACTTTTGCTCGAATTTTATCGCTTCAGATTTAAATTTCTTCATCGTTTTGTTCATTTCCTCTGTTGTCTATGTACTAACTCATGTCTACAATGGGGCGAGAAGTCCTCCGGGGCGAAGCCCGGGTAACCAGCTAGTATATTATAAAGAGTAATGGGCTTAGGGGGCAGCCTTGTCTTAGTCCCCTCTCTGTCCAGAATCTTTCAGTTACTTTGTCTCCTGATATCACTCTAGTCGTAGTCTCTTTATATATTTTTTTTTGTTCTTTCTATTAGTCTTTTACTAATACCTTGTTTTTTCATATTCTTCCATAACACTTCTCTATCTACCTTATCAAAAGCCGCCTTTACATCTGCAAAAAATACGTATAGCTTTCCCCTCTTTTTTGCTAACACCTTCTCTGCTGCTGTTTCCAATGCATATATATTATCTATGCAGCTTCTTCCTTTTCTGAATCCTGCTTGTGTTTCTGGTAATATTTTAAGCCGGTTTGCTTCCTCTCTTAGCCTTCCTTCCAGAATTATCGCGTATATTTTGTATGCTGTGTCCAGAAGTGAGATCCCTCGGTAATTTCTTGTTTCCTTTTTGCTGCCCTTTTTGTGTATTGGATATATTCTTCCCTCTTTCCATCCACTTGGTATCTCTCCTCCTTGCCATATTTTTTGTAAAATTTCTTTTAGTTTTCCTTTCGTTTCTTTGTTCGCATATAGCCAGGCTTCATTTTAATGCCGTCTTCTCCCGCTGCTTCTTTCTTCTTTAATTTTGCTATTGCTCTGTTTACCTCCTCCTCCGTTATACCATCAGTACTTTCTTCTATACCTCTTTCTAATACTTCTTTTTGCTGCTCTTTTGGTGCTTTGTTTTCTTCTCTTGTATCTCTTCCTTCTAATAACTCCATAAAGTGTTTTTTCCATTGTTCTTCTCCGATGCTGTTATCCGGCTTCCCTCTTCCTCCTCTCTCCTTCTTTATGTACTTCCAGATTTCGGTTTCATTAGTTATTTTCATTATCTTTTTCTGCTCTCTTTCTCTTTCTTCTTTCTTTTTCATTTCGCAGAGTTTGCCGTGTCTTTGTTTTTTTTCTATGTATTCTGATCTCTCTATGTTTCCCTTTTTCATTTGTCTGAGTGATCGATTCAGTTTCGTTTTGCTGATTCTGCAATCCTTGTCCCACCAAGGTTTCTTTCCCATATTTTGCGTTTTGTTTCTGACCTTCTTTTGTTTATTGCTTTTCGGATTTCTTCTGCTAATTCTTCCCATTCTTCTTGGATTTCTTTTTTTTCTGTTTTCCTCCTCTCAAGATTTTGTTTGTATATTCTTATTCCCTCTTCTGACCAATCTTCTATCTCTATCTCTTTTGCTTCTTCTTTATTTCTTATCTCCTCCGTCATCGCATTCAGTTCTATCTCTGACGGCTGGTGATTTGATTCTGTCTTCTCTCCTATCCTCAAGTTTCTTATTTCTTCCCATGTTTCCGCATTGCAAATTGCATAGTCTATTACTAAATTTCCTTTTGCTCTCGTGAATGTCCATTCCCCCTGATTGTCGCCTTCCTTGTTTCCGTTTAACAAATTTAGCCCCATTTTTTCTATTTTTTCCAACAGGTCGATTCCTTGTCTATTCAATATTTTATCCTTCGAGTGCCTCTTGCTTCCTTCGTCTTCTCCATCCCATACTAACTCTCCTATCTCTGCTATCCTAGCGTTGAAGTCACCCCCAACTATCATTTTCTTCCATTCTTCTTCTTCAATTTTTTCTTCCTGTTTCTCTAGTGTTTTTCTCTTGCCTTCTCTATTGTAGATTGAGATGATTTTCCACTTTTCTCCATTAATTTCTACGCTGTAACTAATTATTCCTTGTGTTTCTTTTTGTACCTCTTCCAACTTGATGGTTTTCTTCACACCTGTTATCATACCTCCTGCTCCTCTGCCCTTCTTCTTGTCTCTTACTGCGTGCTGTGTTTCCCAGTTGTATTCTTTTGGCATCAGGGCTTCCATTTTCTTCCATCCTTTCTCTTCTATCCACGTTTCCGTGAGGTTGACTATATCGAATTCTCGTACGTAATCCCAAAATTCTTCGTCTTTTTTTGCAAATCCTGCCGTATTCCAAAACAATACCTTAATCTCTTTTTGCTTTACCTTATTGTCTTTGCATTTATTTATATTGTGCCGGGCTGTTATTGTTTTATTCTGTGCATTTACTCGCTCTGTTTGGGTTTGAAGGGTTTTGCCTGCTCTGAAAAAACTTTCTCAGTCTTTACTCTTCCCTCCATATGAAGGTCTTTTCGTTGACTGTTAGTTTCCTGTGGCCTATCTTCACTTGGTCTCCTCGCTCTCTCTTCACTTTCGCAATTTCTGCTATCTCTTTTTGCACATCTCTTTCCTTCTTTGTTAAATCGTTGTCAATGTACAGTTTCTTACCTTTCAGCTTACTTTTCTTTGCCAGTACTTCTTTTTTCTGTTGCCAGCTTTTTAGTTTCGCTACAAGCATTCTTCCTCGCTGCTCTCTTCTTATCCAGTACGCGTCCTCCACGTCCGCCTCTACCTGCAGTTCGTGTCTCATTATATGCTCTATCGTTCCTTTGGGTGAACCTTCTCTCGGTAAATCTACACCTTTCAGAATGATGTTGTTCCTTCTTTCTCTTCTCTCTCTTGCCTCCTCCTTCTCTTCCAGTTGCTTCATTCTTGTCATTTTCTTCTCTATTTGTTCTTCTTTGATCTCCAGTTCCTTCAATCTGTTTTCCATTATCCCTTTTTCTCTCTCCCACTTCTCTTGTTTCTTTTTCCATTCTTCTCTTAAGTCTTGTAATTCTAGTCTTATTACCTTATTTTCTTTTTTTATCTCTTCTGTATCTTTCTTAATTGTTAATATTATTTTCGTTAGTTTGTCTATTTTGTCCATGTCTAGTCCTTTTTCGTTTTCTGCACTTTTCTCCTCTTGCGACCTTTCTACTTCTGCTGCTTTTTCTGATCTTTTAGTTGGGGGAGACCTGCTCACCGCTCTTGTTTTTTCGAACTTTTCAAGGAGTTCCTTCTCTGCTCTTATCCTGTCTTCCTCTTCTTCCCTCTTCCTCTTGAACGAGTCAATTATCGATTCGGCACTGTTAGCCCTTTGCCTTCCAAGATGCTCCGCGTGGGTCGGCCTTCCTTTTCGTTTTGACTCCTTTTGCCTTTTAGGGCCTCCTGTTTTATTCATTAATCCGGTAGAGATTTTCGTTACCGACTCTTTTCCCTTTGTTTTTAACCACTAGGTGGCTCCTCTCTCTCTATTCGCCTTATCAGGAGTACCACAGGGTCGTTGTTCGCTTTTTGGTGGTTTTGCGAACCCGGCCGCTGGTGCCTAGGCAAATTCTGTTTCACCTTCCCTTCTATTTCCCAACCTCCAAAATTGCGGCAACGCAGAATCTCCAAATGCGTCTTTCTTACGATTCCTGTACTGCTTCCTTATATCTGCAAATACACTTGCAATACTGCGCATGCAAATACCTGTAACAAAATCGCACTAGGGCGATGAAAACGGCAGATAAATCCGTAAATAAGCTGACGCGTTTGACAGACGTGCTTCTATTACTTACTCCAATGCAGCCAACCCCAATCACTCCTTTTTCATGCCATTATTTTTATTTTATTTTTTGTGTATTTTAAGTAAATATTTTCTATATTTTCCTAATATTATTCATAAAATTATTTTGCGTGAAACATACTTGGCGTTTTTTTTACATTTTTAATGTCTTTTTAGTGGATTTCACGAATTTTTGTTAAGCATTTTTGTCACACTAATATGATTATAATTACGAATTATTGAACATTGTATCATATTTTACCGTACTTTACTTCGTTTGACCGTATTTTATCACTATTGATTTTATTTCACCGCATTTTTCTTTGTTTCACCTTATTTTCTCGTATTTTGCTTTGTTTCACGGTATTTTACCATATTTAATTTTGTTTCGCCGTATACATATTTTGCCGTATTTGATTTTATTTCACCGCATTTTACAGTATTTGATTTTATTTCACCGTGTTTTACCGTATTTGATTTTATTTCACCGTATTTTACCGTATTTGATTTTATTTCTCAGTATTTTACCGTATTTAATTTTATTTCACCGTATTTTATCATATTTCATTTTATTTCATCGAATTTTACCGTATTTGATTTTATTTTGCCGTATTTTACCGTATTTGACCGTATTTGATCGTATTTGATATTATTCCGCCGTATTTACCGTATTTAATTTTATTTCACGGTATTTTACCGTATTTTATTTTGCTTCACCCCGTATTTTACCGTGTTTGATTTTATTTCAACGTATTTTATCATATTTGATTTTATTTCACCGAATTTTACCGTATTTGATTTTATTTTGCCGTATTTTACCGTATTTGATTTTATTTCGCCGTATTTGATTTTATTTCACCATATTTTAACGTATTTGATTTTATTTCACCGTATTCTACCGTATTTGATTGAATTTCATCGTATTTTACCGTATTAGATTTTATTTCACTATATTTTACCGTATTTGATTTTATTTCACCGTATTTTACCGCATTTGATTTTATTTCGCCGTATTTTACCGTATTTGATTTTATTTCACCATATTTTAACGCTAACTTTAATTGCGAATAGTCTGTTTAAAGTATAATTCGAGGACATGTCCTAGGAAAATACATTACGTTCATGAGTCCTCGTAGTAAACGTTGAATATAAAAAATGTTTTAACAACCAAAGTATTGCTTTATTTAAAAAAATAACACTTATGCAAAGTTTGGGGGTTTATCTAACATGGTTTGCAATTGAAAAAATAGGGTGTCCCAAAAAATAAATTTGACATATATACATATATATATATATATATATATATATATATATATATATATATACACACACACAGTGTTGAGAATAAATAATACAATATACACAAATCTTCATTACATATATTTTGTGTATATACATATAAACGTATATACAGGGTGAGTCATTTTAATCTATAAACGCTAATATCTCGAAAAATATGGAAGATACGGAAAAATGTTTTAGACAAAAGTTGTATGGTCTAAAGGGGGACATAAGATGGTGGCAATGATTTGACTTTGGATGGTCGTTTGAAGCTCACGTGAACGTCACCTTCAATTTCTTAAACGGAACCCCCTATATTGTAGTATATCGTTTGAAAGGGCATAAAATAAGAAAAAATTTGTCGCAAACCAGAGGTCGATACGTTGACCCGTTCGGGAGTCATTTAGGGTCAAAAATTGACCTTTTCCAACTTTGACTTTAAATAACTCCCGAACGGATCAACGTATCGACCTCTGGTTTGTTCCAAAATTTTTCTTATTTTATGCCCTTTCAAACGATATACTACAATATAGGGGGTTCCATTTAAGAAATTAAAGGTGACGTTCACGTGAGCTTCAAACGACCATCCAAAGTCAAATCATTGCCACCATCTTATGTCCCCCTTTAGACCATACAACTTTTGTCTGAAACATTTTTCCGTATCTTCCATATTTTTCGAGATATTAGCGTTTATAGATTAAAATGACTCACCCTGTATGTACATACACAAAATATATGTAATGAAGGTTTGTGTATATTGTATTATTTATTCTCAACACTGAAAGTATATATATGTTCATAAACATAATGCGCGTGTACATATTTGTATATCGTGCGTTCATACACATAATGTACATAGTCCCACATATATGTAATTATTATAGGCGCTGTAATTACGTATACGTATATATGTGTATGTGTATACATTATAATACGCATTATATGTAAGCCTTACACCGCATTCACCCCTACAGGGTGTTCCATTTTAATCTACTTCTCCAAAAACTCTTATTTTTAATTTAAGAAAAAAATGCTTTTACACAATAGTTGTTTGGCAGAGTGACACATGTAATGATTCCGATGTGCGTCATGTCGCAGATGTCGTTTTCAAGAAAAGACGACTAATTTCTATGGAACTTGATTTTTGTCCGATAAAAGTTATACATGTCATCGAGACGTTTTACTAAAATAAAGCCCTTTCGTTTCTAAGATATTTTAAATTTTGCTATGATATTTGAAATATAAAATATATGAAATATCTCGTAAAGTCTTCACTTTTCGAGGATTTTACCTTGATATTTTTATATGTAGAATAAAAAGAATTGATTTTGTTGAAAAAAAAACGCAAAAACTATTTTTAAAAATTTGATTGCATTTTGTACAATGTACATTCAATTTTGCAAAATTGTAAATGTCAAAAATAATATTATTATTCGCTTTATTTCGTTATTCTGTGCATAAAAGTATGAAGGTACAGTCATCGAAAAGTGAATATTCTGCGAGACATTACATTTTTTATAAAAAATATGACAAAATTTAAAATATCTTAGGACATTCTAACGAAAGAGAGCTTTACTATAGTGTTTCGAAAATGTCTCAACGAGATGTACAACTTTCATGTGAAGGATAAAATCAAGTTCTATAAGAAATTAGTCCCCTATTTTTTGAGAATGACATCTACAGCACAACTCACATCGGAATCCTGTGTCCCCCTTCAAAGCAAACAACTTTTGTTTGAAACATATTTCTCTGCAAATAAGTTGTGAGGATAAAAATTTGTTACGCTTTATTTTGTCCACCTTGTACGTTATATTGTTTATATATTTATACAATCAAGTGACAAATACATGCACAGCACATTTTTTCTTAAATGTACAAAAAGGATCAAAATTATGTGATTTTGATTATTGATACTATGGAATGGGCCCCTTCAACGCCCATTTCCGTGAGAACGCACCCAATATATTTTCTTTCGTCTCTCCGATTGTAATGTACAAAAAATACATTTGTAATAATCAGTACCGTCACAACAGACGCTTCTGATTTTCATTATATTGTTGCGCCCGTGCCAGGACATTCGTACTTGTGGGCCGAAATCGGCTACGCTCCGCAGAAGTTTCAAGCCGGAGCGCGTCCCTTGACAACGGGGACGCAGAGAATTATTGATTTATTGACCACCTGTGAGATTGTTCTGGTGACTCGTTTCGTTCGGACTGGTTTTCCAGAACTCTTTACTGTATTCTGAGCCTGAATAAATCCGAGTTCTTTTAACGAGTGTGGTTATTTCTGCGATCCCGCGAGTACGCGGACGCGTTCGCGAGTGCGCGCGACTCAAAGAGCGAACGGAGCGTAACATTTTGGGGGCTCGTCCGGGATCGAGCGTGTAGGTGTGTGTGCCATGACGACGCTAGTTGCGACGAGAAAGAGACGTCTGGTGGACTCTTCGGAGCCTGCGACGGAGTCGGCAGCTTCAGAGACGGCAGCTCTCCAAGCCGTGCTACAGGAGATGCGGCAGATGCGCCAGGAGCAGGCGCAACGTGATGAGAAACTCGCCGCAATGTTTTGCCGGCACGATGAGGAGCTCCAATTTTTACGGGGAGACCGGTTGCTTTCTCAGAAAACACAGCTAAGTTCTTCCAATATTAGAGCGAATCGCGGTCCGGAAGTAGAAGCCGTTGGTGCGGGAAACGGCGCGCGCAGTGAAATCGGGTATAAACTTAAACCTGACACGTTTGACGGTGTGGTTCCGTTGCGAGAGTTTTTCACGCAATTTAATTTAATCGCGCGCGCGAATCATTGGGACGATGCGAACAAAACCGTAGCTTTGGCGTCGTGCTTAAGGGGTAAAGCGCGTTCTGTCCTAGAATCGATAGAAAATTTAGAGAATTTGGGTTACGAAGAACTAAAGTCCAAATTAGAACTACGTTTCGGTGAAGGGCAACTTTCGCAAAATTATTATACTCAGTTCACGAACAGAAGGCAAAGATTCGGGGAAGATTTCGCTACTTTTGGTTACGAATTGGAAAGGCTCTCTCGTTTAGCTTATCCTGAGTGTCCCTACGCGGTTCGGGACAAGATCGCGTGCGCTCAATTTGTTTCTTCCCTTTCGGACGGATTCGTTAGAAGGACTCTTCAGCTAGAAGGCATTACCTCGCTGAAGTTGGCCATAGAGAGGGCAAAGGCCGTCAAAATTATACAGGAAGGAAATTTTGAAAAAAAAGGGATTTTGAGAATCGATTTGAGAAGGGGAAGGATAGGGGCGTGAAGAGTAATGTAAAGGGAGACGGAGATGAAAAAGTCGAAGAGAGAAGAAAAAAAGGTTATGGTTTTGGGCGGAGGGACTGGAATAGAACAAAAGAGTGTTGGAATTGTGGAAAAGAGGGACATTTCCGGTTTGAGTGTCCTGAGAACAAGGGAAACTCGGTTTAGTTGCTCTCGCCGGGGGGAGAACAACAGAAGTGGACGTTACCCCAAGTATTAGTTGTTCCCAAACTTTTTCTGTTAATCGAATAAAGTCAAGTTCAAGCTATTTTAGTTATAAGGGGATGTTGGATGGTAACGAGTGTTGTTTCAAGGTAGATACGAGTTCAGACGTTTCGATTCTTAGTAGAACAATGGTTAGAGAGGGCAAGCACGTTATTCAAGTTAGGGACAATTCTCTTAGATACCCCACTGGAGAGGTAGTTCCCATTGAATTTAAGGTCATGGCGAAAGTTCTCTTGGGAAGGTATTTCGTGGAGATTCCTATGTATGTAATAGACATGGATGACGATTGTTTATTGGGTGTAGATTTCTTAAGGAAGATAAATTTAGAAAATGTTTTCGAATTTGCTTTCGTTTCTTCGAAGTCTGATAAAGAAGAGGTTTTGAGTTGTTCTCGAATTCAAGTTTCTTCCGAAAGAGCTCCATTCTTGAAGGAACTCTTTACTAGTAATTCTTCAAATTTAAATGAGGCCCAGAAAGTAATTTTTACGGATTTCTTAGAGGAGTACCAGGATGCGTTTTCCGAGGAGATTGTTGCTGGTAATTGTGGAGTCGTCGAGCATGTCATCAATTTAAAAGATTCTTCTCCCATTAAGCAGGTTCCTCGTCGAATTCCCTTACGAATGCGAGAGGAAATAGAAAAGATTATTGAGGAAATGAGGAAGCAAGGGGTCATAGAAGAGTCGCAAAGTCCGTGGGTCTCTCCTGCTGTTTTGGTAAGGAAAAAAGATGGAACGTTGAGATTTTGCGTCGATTATAGAATGGTCAATGCAATAACTAAAAAAGATTCGTTTCCCTTGCCTAGAATAGATGATATTTTTGATCAGCTTTCGGGAAACTTTTGGTTTTGCACTCTGGATCTTAAAAGTGGTTATTGGCAGGTGAAGATTTGTCTTGAGGATAGAGAAAAGACTGCCTTTTCTATTGGACGTGGGTTATGGCAATTCACTGTAATGCTTTTTGGGCTGTGTAATGCGCCTGCTACCTTTGAGCGTTTAATGGAAAAAGTATTGCGAGGATTACTATATAAAATTTGTTTGGTTTATTTGGACGATGTAATAATTTTCGGTAAGAATTTTAATGAAATGCTGGAGAATTTAAAGAAAGTGCTCTCACGGTTACGTTCTTCTAATCTTAAAGTAAACCCTAAAAAGTGTATTTTCTTTGCAAAGGAAGTAAAATATTTGGGACATATAGTCTCTTCGGGAGGTGTTACTACAGATCTTGAAAAGATCTCTGCTGTAAAGGATTGGCCGATTCCACATAACAAGAAGCAGCTTCAAAGTTTCCTAGGGTTTTGCTCATATTATCGGAAATTTGTAAAAGGATTTTCTTCTTTGGCCAAACCTTTATATGCTTTAACAGAAAATCAGGTTAAATTTTCTTGGGACGAGAAGTGTCAAAATGCATTTTTAAAGTTGAAACAAGTGTTATCTTCTTTTCCAATGTTATCCTTCTCAAGTGGGGAGGGAGAGTTTATTTTGGACACTGACGCTTCGAGTATTGGACTTGGTGCAGTCCTTTCACAAAAGCAAGATGGAGTAGAAAAAGTCATTGCTTATTTCAGTCGTGTACTTAGCAAGTCTGAAAGGAATTATTGCGTTACTCGTCGAGAGCTCTTGGCGATAGTTGATTCTATTAATTTTTTCCGGCATTACCTTTTGGGGCGGAAGTTCTTGATCCGTACGGATCATGTTTCCCTTAGGTGGTTGATGTCCTTTAAAGACTTAGAAGGGCAATTGGCGCGTTGGCTGGAGAGACTTCAGCAATATGAGTTCGAGATTTTCCATCGCAAAGGTCTGATTCACAAGAATGCCGATGGGCTTTCTAGACGACAGTGTGAATCATTTGGTTGCGAATACTGTGTCAAAGTGGAGAGGAGGCAGATGGAAGAATCAGGAAAATCAGTCGCTCGTATTATTCTCATAGGAGAAACTCTTCAAGATTGGCGCAAGGAGCAATTAGAGGACGTTAGCATTGCTTTTATTTTCCGCGGGAAGGAAACGGGAATACGTCCGTCTCGTTTTGAAATACCCGCTGGAGATGTATCCGCCCGGATATATTGGTCTTATTGGGATGCTTTGAGTTTAAAGGATGGGGTTCTTTGCAAGAGGTGGGAAGCACCGAATCTTTAGTCGAGTATTTTTCAGCTTATTGTTCCTCGAAGCCGTGTTAACCAAATTCTAGAGGAGGCGCATGATTCTTTTTCTGGAGGGCACTTTGGAGTCAATAAAACACTCGAAAAAATCCGAAAGCGGTTTTATTGGGCCACCTGTAAACAGGATGTGGAGGAATGGTGTAAAACTTGCAGAGTTTGCGTATCTAAGAAAGGTCCTTTAGGGAAGGGAAGGTCCCCATTACAAATTTATAATGTTGGAGCACCATTCGAAAGATTACAAATGGACATACTTGGTCCTCTTCCTATTACTACTTCCGGAAATAGGTATCTCCTCGTCATTGTTGACTGTTTCACCAAATGGGTAGAAACTTTTCCTCTCAGGAATATTAGGGCAAGTACAGTGGCGGAAGTCTTCGTTAATCAAGTCATTTCTAGACACGGGGTCCCTTTGGAAGTCCATACGGATCAGAAGAAGAATTTTGAGTCCAAATTTTTCGCAGAATTGATGAATCTTCTTGGAATTCGGAAAACGAGAACAACTGCTCTGCATCCGCAATCAGATGGACAAGTCAAGCGGCAACATCAGACTATAGTTAATTATTTGGCGAAGTATATTTCTGAGAATCAGAAAGATTGGGATCGCTGGGTCCCTATGTTTTTATTGGCTTACAGATCTTCTAAACACGAGACTACTGAAGTAACTCCCGCCGAGCTGTATTTTGCCCGAGATCTTAGGTTGCCGTTAGATCTACTTTTAGGAAGTCCTCCAAGGGGAGAATCTCAGTCGGTTGGAGGTTTTATTGGGAATTTAAAGGAGAAATTGGACAAGATCCATTCCGACGTTAGGGAACGTATGGATGTAAAGTCTTCACGAGCAAAATCTTGGTATGATCGGAAAACCAGGCAAACTCTTTTTCAAGAAGGGGAAAAAGTTTGGTTTTACAATCCCCAAAGGATGAAAGGTAGGGCCCCTAAATTGCAGAGCAATTGGGAAGGACCTTTCTTAATAGTGAAAAAGTTGAATGATGTGGTCTATTGTATTCAAAGGTCTGTGAGACATAAGAAGAAAATTGTGCATGCGGATAGGTTGGCTTCCTTTTCCGAGAGACAATAGAGTTTGATAGGGAACGGGGCTTGTTATGGACCAGGTTGGGAGTGATCATTTATGAGGAAGGTTAATTACGGTAGAAATTAAGATTGTTGTGTTGCATTATTTACTGCGCATGTTATTTTGTCCTTAGAAATTTACGGAAGTTGAAGCGGTCGTAACTCCTCGCCGAGTTGGACATCTTGGAAGTTGGCTTGCCGAACCTAATACCGGCGAAGGATGAGTTACGAAGCTGGAGGATCCCGCCTGCCCACGGTTTTTGACCCGTGGTTTTCCCGTGGGTCAAAGGGCAAATGCCGGGCGGGGACTTGGGGAGTCCTGCGGGACGCAGGGTCCACGGGAAATTCCCCCCCCCCTTGTCCGAAGATTTTGAAGAAGAGCGGCGACGACCTGACGATGGCCGAGAAGGACGACGACTTCGGATTTCGCGTGCGGACCTTGAGACGGAGCCTCTGCGAGGGAGAAGCTGGAGGAGGGTCGCCCTGGAGTCGGCGAAGGGGAGCCTGGCCAGTTCCCTCTGGAAGTGCCGAATGGGGACCTCTTCTGTTACCGGCTGGGAAGAGGACGTCGTATTGGAGCTGAGCGGATTGGGCCCGGAAAAGGTCGGCGCCCGGTAACCCGCAGCAGCAGCTCGGGGAGGGCAGGAAGCCGACCTGGTGCCCTGGAGTCTGCGAGGAAGATACGAGTCCGGAACTTCGGGCGGATTGGGCTGAAGAAGGATTGGCGCCCGGTAACCCGTAGCAGCAGCTCGGAGTAGAGCAGGAAGCCGACCTAATGCCCTGGAGTCTGCGCCGAAGAAGAGCCGTGTCTCCTGGAAACTGCCCTCCAGGATTGTCGGGACGACAATCTTGAAGAAGGGGGGCAGTGTTGCGCCCGTGCCAGGACATTCGTACTTGTGGGCCGAAATTGGCTACGCTCCGCAGAAGTTTCAAGCCGAAGCGCGTCTTTTGACAACGGGGACGCAGAGAATTATTGATTTATTGACCGCCTGTGAGATTGTTCTGGTGACTCGTTTCGTTCGGACTGGTTTCCCAGAACTCTTTACTGTATTCTGAGCCTGAATAAATCAGAGTTCTTTTAACGAGTGTGGTTATTTCTGCGATCCCGGGAGTACGCGGACGCGTTCGCGAGTGCGCGCGACTCAAAGAGCGAACGGAGCGTAACAATATATTATACATGGATTACAGAAATGGCCCCTCCAACGCCTATTCCCGTGAGAACGCACCCAAAATATTTATGTCTGTCTCTCCGATTTTACTTTTAAAATGATACATTTCTAATTATCAGTTCCGTCACAACAGACGCTTCTGACGTTTTACTTTGTCAGTACCGTCAGAACAGACGCATCTGATTTTTATTATATTATAGATGGATTACAGAATAGGCCCCTCCAACGCCTATTCCCGTGAGAACGCAACCAATATATTTATGTCCGTCTCTCCGATTTTGCTTCCTCATAGAGGAAGCTTTGTTTTCATAAACTTCGTATATGGACCTTTGATCGTATATAAAGCTAGGTCTAATCAACCAAATATTAAAGAAAAATATATGAAATAAGGGTAGAAAAGACCAAAAAAAAAATTGTTTTTTAGTTTTTGATGCCAATGTGTTCAGAATGTTCTAAAACGTCGAAAAATTGCATTTAAAAAAAAATGTCCGTATGTGTGTATGTGTGTGTGTGCAGATTTGATGTCTGTGGTTGCTCTAACTTCCGCAAATATTGAGATATCGGGCTTTTTTTTTTTTTAATGGATAGAGTATCATTCAAGGAAGGTTGGTATTGAATTTGGCAATAATCGGTAAAGGGGTTCATTCTTTAAAAAATTTTAAATTTTTTTACAAATGTCTGTGGTTGCTCTAACTTCTGCAAATATTGAGATATCGGGCTGTTTTTTTTTTAATCGATAGAGCATCATTCAAGGAAGGTTGTTATTGAATTTGGCGATGATCGGTAAAGGGGTTCTTTTTAAAAGAATTTTTGAATTTTTTTAGAAATGTCCGTGGTTGCTTTAACTTCCGCAAATATTGAGATATCGGGTTGTTTTTTTTTTTCTGGATGAACTTTTGCACTGTTACTCTTTACATCCTTTCGCAAAACATAGGCTACTACGGAATCTCGATTATTCACTTACCGATCAGCTACTTTATTCCTTGGTTTTTCCGGGCGTTTTTTCGGGACTTTCCAGATTGCTCGCTCGCGATGTACGCACAAAACTTCGATATTTCAATTACCGATTACCGATTTTATCCCTTTGTTTTCCCGGGCGTATTTTAAGTCTGTTTGTTCTTTATACACTCATAAACTATTCGACCGATCTGAACCAACTCTTGCACAATTACTCTTTACATCCTTGCGCAAAACATAGGTTACTACGGAACCCCGATATTTCTCTTACCGATCAGCGTCTTCATCTCTTGATTTTCCAGGGCGTTTTTTCGGGAATTTCGAGATTGCTCGCTCGCGATGTACACAGAACTTTGTTATTTTACTTACCGATTACCGATTTTATCCCTTGGTTTTCCCGGACATTTTTAAAGTGAAATATCGAAGTTCTGTGTACATCGCAAGCGAGCAATCTCGAAATTTCTGAAAAAACGCCCGGGAAAACCAAGGGATGATTACAGTATTTGTTGAATACTATTCCTTATTTAAATTTATTTTCAATCTCAAATTGAAATTTTGCAATAGGTTTTACAAAAAATATTGTAAGTATGTGGTATTTGCGGAAAACAACAAATTATGTTACATGCGAGCAAACAATCTCGAAATTCCCGAAAAAACGCCCGGTAAAAACCGAGGGATGAAGTCGCTGATCGGTAAGTGAAATATCTGAAAAGCAGAAATGACTCAATAGCGTGAAACTCGAGTAGAAAAAGACCGGTTACGA